>MCJB01052624.1:4432-22742 GCA_002018475.1 Nicotiana obtusifolia | reverse complement strand
ACCTTGAACCCACACCCCACTATTGTTGCTATTTTTATTTTTTGAGCAATCCTCGGTATGGAACTTATATCCATTCACAACGTACTTAGACATTGTTCTGACCTCAACCCCAGGTCCCCAAGATATATCTTTCAAAAATTGGTTTACACCATTATTTGGATTATTTACCTACATATTGTTAAAAAAAATTCATATGTCAGCATAACTTCCAAATATTGTTTATTTACGTAGTGTTAGCATATTTTAAGGAGAAACTTACAAATTGTTTGAACCAAGTATCAAATCTCGTATATATAGCCATCATGGCCAAATTGACTGACGAAGTGACTGTGACACATCAAAGCATTGAGATGTAATCACAGTAATTGTTATATTTTAATAACTACTAAATCAATACTTACTTGAGAAACGGTACGACTTCGGGACAATTTAGCAACACGTGAAGTGTAGCTGACTTGAACTCCACATCGCTCAAACTCCTCTTTCTAACATCTTTAGAACATCGGCCTGGTTGATTGAATATGGACATAGGCGGATATGACGGATCATTCATAAGGTCGACTGTGTGCCTGTTGGGCCTATTCCTAGCACATGCCACATTACTCTCAAAATAATAAGAGCAAAAAATGGGCAGTCTCCTTTGCAAGATATGCTTCGCATATAGATCCTTGAACCCTGTTCCTCTGCCTAACGAATTGTTTGCATTTGCCGATTGTCCTATCATAATTTCAAGTTAGCCAAGAACATTAAAATAAAACAGAAAATTACATCAAACATATAATATTACCTCTCAAATGGATACATCCATCTGCATTGAACGGGCCCTCCAAGTCGTGCCTCGTGTACAAGGTGGATTGGAAGATGTTCCATCACATCAAAAAACCCACATGGAAATATCCTTTCCAGCTTAGAAGAGGTGACACGAATGTTCTGGTCCATCTGCAGTAGGTTTTCTTCCCTTAACGTGGAAGAACACATGTCTTTGAAGAACAAACTGATCTCTGTGATGGGTTTCCAGATTCTTTCAGGCAAACCACTAAATGCAATAGGCAGTAAGGCCTCCATGAAGACATGACAGTCATGACTTTTCAAATGACTCAACTTCCCCGCCTCCATATCAACTTTTCGCCCAAAATTCAAAGCATAACCCTCAGGCATCTTCAGTTTCGCTACCCAATCACAAATTTGCCGTCATTCATCCAAAGTGAATGTGTAACTTGCTTTGGGTTTGAACACCTTACCATTCTGTGTTGTTTTCAAGTGTAGTTCAGGCCGCCTGCAATATTCTTGCAAGTCCATTCTAGCCTTTGCATTATCCTTGGTCTTACCTTTAACATCCATCACTGTGTTGAACAGATTATCAAAATAGTTCTTCTCAATGTGCATGCCATCAAGGTTGTGACGGAGAAGATTATCCTTCCAATAAGGCAGATCCCAAAATATACTCCTTTTCACCCAATTGTGAGTAACACCGTATCCTGGGAATCTATAAGGTGGAGCTTCAGTAACTTTACTGAAGCTCTGGACCCTCTCCTAAATTTCCTTTCCTGAAAGTATCGGAGGTGGAAAATCACATTCAACTTTATTCTTTCTGAATGCATTTTTCATCCTTCTAAACTCATGATCAGGAGGCAAGAACTGACGATGACAACCAAACCATGATTGCTTTCGGCCATATTTCAAAGTGAACGCTTTACTATTTTCCATGCAGTATGGACAAGCTAGCTTTCCAGCAGTCATCCACCCAGACAACATTCCATACGCAGGAAAATCATTAATTGTCCACATTAAATTGGCACGCAAATTGAAATTCTATTTGGTTGATATGTCATATGTTTCAACACCATCATACCACAATTATTTTAGCTCACCAATCAGTGGTTGCAAATATACATCAATTAAGCTTTTTGGATTACGTGGACCAGGGATAATGCAGTTCAAGAATATGTATGGACTAGTCATGCATAACTCTGGTGGTAGATTATATGGTGTAACAAAGACAGGCCAACATGAATAAGGTGTTGCAGAAACAGAAAATAGGGTGAAGCCATCAGCACACAAACCCAACCGAACATTCCTCGGTTCACTAGCATAATCTGGATACGTCCTAACAAAGTGCTTCCAAGCTTCTCCATCAGAAGGATGACACATAACAGCGGGTGGTCTTCTATTTTCAAAGTGTCATCTCATATGAGGAGCAGAGCTCATCGACGCATATAACCTCTTTAACCTAGGTATAAGAGGTAAATAGTGCATCGACTTGATAGCGACCATCTTCCCGCTGGAAAGCCTCTTGAAACGAGGCTTTCCGCAGAATTTACAACTGTCCAGACCTGCATCATCTTTATAGTATAACATGCAACCATCTTCACAACAATCAATTCTCATTGACGAAAGTCCTAACTTAGAAACCAATCTCTTTGCCTTATAAAAATCAACATGTAAGTCGACATCACGGTCAACTAGCTCACACATAAGGTCGATGAAAGAGTCCATGGCTCCTTGAGAAATATTCCAGTCAGATTTCATACTTAGTAATCTAACTGTAACAGACAACTTAGAGTGCGGACTTCCGTTGCGTAGTGGACGACTAGCTTTCTCTAATTGTTCAAAAAAACGTTTTGCCTCATCATTAGGAATTTGTTCAATATTTTCATTAGAATCATCCCCAAAGTGCATCCCAAAAGCATCTGAAACCATATGACGAATTCCAGAATCACTATTTGTATTATCCACCGACCTACTACTTTCACCCACAACTAGATTATGAAATATCCCATCTCTACCATCGATCTCTCCATGATTAGTCCACACAAAGTAATTTTCTATAAACCCCTTTCTATAAAGATGAACCTTAACTTCATCTGATTTTCCAAACTTCATACAGTCACACTTAACACAAGGGCACCTAATTACTCCTTCAATTATGTATGGTGGAAGTGACATTGCATGTCTAATAAAGTCCTCCACCCCTTCTACAAAATTCTCCCTCAATCCCCGTCGATTAGGATAATTCCTTTTGTAGATCCAAGTACGATGTTCCATCTATACAAATAAAATAAGAGAAAATTAATTTAGTTAATTTAGTTAATTAATTAGGTATCTAGACTTCATCTCATTTAATAGTGGTAAACCATTTGTTATACTAACATTCAACTAAAATAGTAATCCTTCTTATAGAACATGGTATCTAAAACATGTGAGCAAATTACTTAAGATATAGTGTCTTACAAATTAAAGGATGCAAATCAACAAACAAAACCCCAAAAATGTGTCAAATTCTTGAAGTTGGTTTCTTACAACGATTAGATATTTTCCTTGTTTGTACATATGCTTCGCTACACTAACTTTGCTCAAATTTCACAAATTCACACTAAGTAAAAGATAGTAAAAGATAATAAAAGATAAA
Source organism: Nicotiana obtusifolia (assembly GCA_002018475.1). Lineage (NCBI taxonomy): Eukaryota > Viridiplantae > Streptophyta > Magnoliopsida > Solanales > Solanaceae > Nicotiana > Nicotiana obtusifolia. The sequence continues at coordinate 19,333 of MCJB01052624.1, read as the reverse complement.
ATTTCAAGAACCCACGTCTAACCTCGATTTTCTGTGTGTGGAGAAGGAGAGAAAGGTTGTTGAGCAGTGGCGGTTCAGGGGCAGCGGCGGCGACGGGTACCGGCAGCGACGACGGCGACGAGCAGCGGCGGACGTAGTGTCGCGGGGTGGGGGGGGACGAACAGCAGTGTGCTTAGGATAATTTATGGTTTGAAATTTGGGAATTTTGGCAATTTTGGGCGAAATAAAGAGACTGCTCCCTTTTGTTTCTCTAATTAGAAAAAAGCGACCAACGTTAGCGACCAACGTTGGTCGCTTAATTAAAAAATTAAAATTAGAAATTGCGACCAACGTTGGTCGCTAAGTTGGTCGCTTTAGTCTGTGCTGTGTATTACATATGTATTTATAAATATTTATATATATATATATATATATATATATATATATGTACATATAAATAAATAAATCAATATATAATATAGTATATGTATATGTATAAATAAATAACACTTAGTATACATATACACTTATATTATACTATATATATATCGAATATAGTTTAGGTATATATATATATTATATATATATATATACATATATATACATATACTATATTATATATTAATTTATTTATTTTGAACTATATTCGATATATATACAGTATACAGTTAGTATATGCAATACACTATACTATGCACTAAGTATTAGTGCATTAGCTAAAATTATATCGAATATAGCTTATATATATGTATATATATATATATAACTATATGTATATATATATAACTATATATATATATAACTATATGTGTATATATATATATATATATATATATGTATATATATATATATATAGTATAGCGTATTATATATCAAGTTATATATATAATATACTATAACGGTGATTCATCGTTACAAGTGTATCAATATCTAAAAGAACCCGTCCCTGTGTTCCGAGCGTTTCATGTTCTTATATATGTATAGTTATATATATATACACTTAGTATATGCAATACACTTAGTATATATACTAAGTGTATTGTATCGTGTATTATACGATACACTATACTATATATATATATAGTATAGCGTATTATATATCAAGTTATATATATAATATACTATAACGGTGATTCATCGTTACAAGTATATCAATACCTAAAAGAACCCGTCCCTGTGTTCCGAGCGCTTCATGTTCTTATATATGTATAGTTATATATATATAGAGTATAGCGTATTATATATCAAGTTATATTTATAATATACTATAACGGTGATTCATCGTTACAAGTGTATCAATACCTAGAAGAACCCGTCCCTGTGTTCCGAGCGCTTCGTGTTCTTTTATATATATATATATATATTATATGGATACGCACGCACGCTCCATAGTACAACTTAACTGCATATTAATCCCTTGTATTACAAAAGCGTTAACGACTTACATTTATATTATTTAGACATGCATAAAATACAAAAGTGAGTTTAATTTTGGAAAAATGTTGACATGAAAGCGACCAAATTTGGTCGCTAATATATATATACTTTAACATTAGCGACCAATATTGATCGCCAAAAGATAATCTGATTTATTTATATTTTCTAGATAAGCGACCAACGTTGGTCGCTAAAATGTTACCTGTCCTATAGCGACCAACGTTGGTCGCAAAATATAAACGTGGGTCCACTTTAGCGACCAACTTTGGTCGCAAATTGTGAAATTTCTTTGACCGGATTGGTCTGACCAGTCCGGTCAACATGTTGACGAATATGGCGGCCAATGAGCGACCAACTTTGGTCGCTAATTTCTTTAAGTTTATTTTTTTATTTTTTTTACTAGTTTGGCGACCAATGTTGGTCGTTTTTTTGGCAGACCAACGTTGGTCGCTAATTCTTGGTCGTTTTTTTGCTGTTTTCTAGTAGTGTCTCTCTTGTAGACTATGCAGAATCTTTCTTCTGGGTTTTAGACTTTTTGCTATATACTGCTTTGCTCTCTATTGTTCTTGTTCTAATTGAGCTTGACTTGCATTTTACTGCATGTAGTCTAACATATTTGATGATTTGTTAGACATATGAGATAAAACAAAGTAGGACTTCGAGATGAATACATCTGTGCTAAGACATATCGTACAAAAGAAGATTTTTTTGTTGTATGTAACTCTATAAGATGAACTAGCATTAGTGATAAGAATTTGATGTAGATATGATAGCCCACTAGTGCATAAGCTAAGATTTGCAGGGCATTATAATACATGATTTCTCATGTTTACTCTTTGTGGGTGAAGTATCAAGGTGAACGGGGCGCATGTCTATGCTTGTTTATGCATGTGACATCTTATGTTTAGTTGAAATGGCTTATTTGTTTTGTGAAGTTACATCTATCACATATAAACTCTGTAGATTTTCACGACGATGATAAAATAGAGGATGATAGAAATATAGGGACTTACACTTTTGTGTAACTGTCAGTAAAAATTCAACAGACTTCTGCTAATAGTGAAACTATTTTTCTTTTGACTAGTGTAGATTGTTATGGAACAAACGTCATTGTTGATATATATGTTTCAAGGCAGTATCAGAGGATCTAAATGATAAAACTATGGTAAGACAAAAATCCTGTGATTCCCACTTCGGAGAAGTGCATTAGCAATTATCTTGTACTTTTATCCTTTGCTAATACCTGGAATTCTTGTTCTTTCTTTCCAATGATGGTTAGATTATTTCCTCTAGAAGTCCAGCGTCCATTGCTAGAGCACAGTCCATTCTTTCTGGTGCAATATATTTATCTTGCTATTCTGGAATTTTTAGCAGAAAATCACTGTTGAAATCTTTATTTGTGAAATCTAAAAACCATAAGAGCCGGAGAGAATTAGTTACTCTCATGTTTCTTTGCTTTACTGAGTCATCTTTTTTCTGTGGACAGCCAATGTGTGCAAAGCTATACACCTTTGAGGGCGAACTTGGTGCCGGAAGGTACATTATGTCTATCTGTCTTGTCTACAAACTTTTGGCAATCTATTTATCTGTTACAAATATGCTTGCAGCAAAGCTAAAATGGTGATTGAGCTCCTTGAAGGAATTCATTCTTGTGCTTCGGTGGAGGCCATTTGTCTTGGTGCTCAAGCTGGGATTCATCCATGGATACTTTATGACATAATATCCAATGCTGCTGGAAATTCTTGGTGACTGCATTTGCGTTATCATTTTCATTTTTCTCCCATTTGATAGATAAGCACCTCAGGGCTTTTGTGAAGGTGTTTCATGTATAAATTAGTTAGTTTACTATTCCAAAAAGAATATAATATTAGCATACCGCTGTTGTCTCTCAATCTTATGCTCAGTTGCTCAAGTCTTATCTTGCACTTGTTCCCTTAGTTTCCAGGTACTATCGCTGCAGGAAAATGTCATGAAAAACAATGACCTATCCGACCTTCTTCATAAGTGCAAGATTAGTGAAGGGACAAAAAACGGACGCTTGAAGCATTTGTGCTGACTTTAAGGGATAGTTAATAAGTCTTAGAGTCTAACTTTTTTGTTCAAGTTCAAAATTATTGCTGAATGCTCATGGTCAATTCTGATCTTAAGTTTATGAATGATTACAGTTGGGAGTTTGATTAAGTGTTGTTGATTCGAGCAGTTCAGGTTGGCATCTTATGCTGAAAGCTAGATAGACTAGGTGTACACATGGTCATGTCATTGGGTTCTGTTTATGTTTCCAATGAGTCACGAGAAGTTAATTGTTTTGAAAGATCTATAATTCGTCATTTGTAGAAGTCTTAATATTTTAATTATGATTGACTTGGCTCTGATACTATGTCGTTTCTTTCTCCTGTCCTCCGTTGACTTTACACAACTATTTACACATGTTGTCATGCGCTGATTTTCCTAATATTCATATTTTGCAGGGTTTTCAAGAATTCTCTTCCCCAGCTTTTGAGGGTAAACCAAACCAAACATCTCTTTTTCAACATTTTCATTCAAAATTTGTTAAGATTCTTGTGTTGGGTTGCCATAGTTTTTTTCTTTTGAGAGATAACATTATCCTTCAGTTCTGCTGTAAGATGAAATGTTCTTTCCTATCGTTGGTCAATAATATCTTTATGGTTTATAGCAGGTTACAGCAGATGATGCGATCCTCAGAAGGAGAAACCTTAAGTCTTAAATGCACATTCTTTCAGAAAGGCACTTCTCAGTATTACTTTACCATTAATAGTTTCCCTTAATTATTAACTATTTCTGAGATCGGCTCATTTTGGCCTGGTGTGAAGTTCAAGACTAAAATGCTTGAAAAAAGATTGTTATATCTAATTTGGTAACATACGTTTAAAATGATAATTTGGGAGTGTGAAAAAGCAAAATTGTTAGTTAAAAGGATTAAGGATGTCACATCTAGTTTGAAATAATATGAAGTGATAAATATTCATATCAGTTTGAAAAGTCGGAAGAGAGAAAAAGTTTCCAATAAATGAAATAGGTCAAACTTTTTAAAACCAGCCAAAAATGAAATAACATATAATTTAATGGGTCAAAGTGAATAACTTGAAAAATTCTGCATGACTTTTCTCTTTTCTTGGTGTTGCCACTGTATGCAGCTTGAAAAAACTTATTAATTTCTGTTCTGTATCATAGTCTCTTTGACTGCTGCAGAGTTCCTGTTTCCTGATTCTTTTTTTGGTGCACTTCAGGGTAACATACTGGACATGGCGAAATCACATAAATTCCCCGTTCCACTTTTAACGGTTTCTCATCAGCAACTCATAGCAGGCATAGTACGCATTCCTTCACTTTTTTGTTTCGTGGAAGACAATAGTATCATTCAGATGTGATCTCAGTTGCTTTGCATTTTATTTACAGGATCGTCACATCCCCAAGCACAGAATGATGATGATTCTACATTGCTCAAGGTCAGGTTTGAGTGATTGATTAATTTTAAAGGTTTTCCCACTCTAATGTAGCATGAGCTTTTTATCTGCTACTAACAGGGTGTGTACTACAGGTTTGGGAAAGTTACTTGGGGTAAATATAGCTGATGCAGTCATTTCTAAAAGTTACAACCCTGAGGAACTGGCCAGTCAAATTGCTTCTCAATCTGATACCGTGAAGCGAATTGGTTTCGTTTGCCTTGGTGCTATGGGATTTGGCATGGCAACTCAACTGCTGAAATCAAATTTCTGCATCCTTGGTTTTGATGTAATGCCTTGCATCTTTTATATTTGATGCTGGACTAGTTCCATGTCAAAATATAATTTTGGAGTGTATATCCTACCTAATTCAATGAATAGCTTTTTCCTTCCACCACCTTTCAAGGAAAATAACATATTCCATCTAAAAGAGATTTTGAATGTTATGGAGAGTGAATCCTTTTACATACACACTACTCAGTATAAGGTTGAATATCAGGGAGTGCATCAGAACAATTGTAGATTTCAGTTTGGAGGTAAATTGTATAAACCTATAAATATCTGCAGATAAAGCAATGCCAAAGTTTAGGATAATGGCTTTCGTGGAACATCTTTTTTCCCTTTGAAAACCTAGAGAAGGTGATTCACTTTTTAGGGTGACTGATAGGTGAAATTAAGAATAAAGAAAGTAGTGGAGAAGCTTGGTAGTATTTTCTTCCACCAACCGGGAAGGGAAAAGCTAACTTTGATGTTCTTGCCCTTCCTTGCTCACTGTTACATCCAAAGAGACACTTGGAATGATAAAACTTAAAGTGACGGTGGAACAAAACTTTCAATGTTTTACAATATCTAAGATTTTGTCTGCGCTGGTGGCGGTTTGTCTCTGATTCTTCAAAAGAATTCCCACAAGAAAATGGAGGCTAAAAATGACTTTGCTAGACAGATTTTTGTTGACCTAATGAAAATATTGGTTTCCTTCTTTTTTCTTCACCGACACATTTTCTGCATTTGCCATAACGATAAGCATCTTCAATTACAAAGCATCTTGAAGTGTATCCACTTGCTTACGTGTTGTGTATTGTCCTCTATTTGCTGACTTCAGAAGTTTGTTGTGATTTATTTAAAGCTAATAATTAAGTGAAAGTGATGGTCCTTTTCTTATGAAATTGTAGATTTATCTACCATTACTATCTCGATTTGCAGATGCAGGTGGCTTGACTGGAAGTACTCCTGCCGAAGTAACTCAAAGGTAAATTAAGATGCTTTTTGAAGTTTGGGCATGCATAACAAACTGATGAAAGTTGCTGCTTTACTTTTTGACGAGTAGTATGCCTTGCAAAAGTTTGATGCTATGGGTTATATGCTACTTGCTATTTACTGATCACGTTAAATGTTTGTTTTGCCGCCTTAATTGTTTCAGATGTAGATGTACTCATAGTAATGGTCACAAATGAACTACAAGCTGAAAGTGTAAGGCGCTGTGTCAGGTAAATGCCATGCTCTCACTTTTGCATCTATAGACAGGACTAACCATCTTTCCTTTTGTTTATAGCCCTTCCATCTGGAGCATCTATTTATCCTCTTATCAAACAGTTTCTCCATCATTTGTTAGCCAGCTCGAGAAACGCTTGCAGAGTAAGTTTTTCATTTCAAACTCCATTGACATTTGCTTTTCATTTCTGTAATACATTTCCCGGCATTTGCTAGTTCATTCTTTTTGAGGTCAGTCCGTTCCTTAATATACTAGCTCAAGTAGTTTGTATATGACTCAGAAAAACAACTACATTCAAGCCAAAGTGACTTTTGTTGTGTGTGCGCACCCATGCCCACATGTCTTTTATTTTTAAGTATAGTTTTAGGGATGATATCTTTCCGATAACATGGTACCTTTTTATTTAGAGTAGACTGCAGTACGAGGCCTATCGATTGGATATACAGCCACTTTCCACATGTGAGAACTAAGTTTAATTTAATGATCTGGTGATGCTTCACGTGCACTATCTCGCAAAGTTTGTTGTGTGCGTGCTCCTGCAACCACTTGTTCTTTATTATTAAGTTTAATTTTGGGGATGGTATCCTTTCATATAATATGATACCGTTTTTATTTAGAGTAGACTGCAGTATGAGGCCTATTGATTGGATTCCACATGTGACTGCCAATTTCAATAGAACTAAGTTTAATTTAATGATCTGTTGATGCTTCAATTGCACTCTCTTGCCAGCTGTAATCAGAGATTATGAAAGCTTCAGATTTCTCGAATTTTATAATAGTTACGGCCTTTTCTTTTATTTGGAGCCTAATCCTCATATCATTATTAGCATTCCTGTCACTCACAGATGCTTCTCCTTTATCATTCACATAGGTGACTCGAAGAAATTGAAGTTAGTGGATGCTCCTATTTTCTGGTGGGGTTAAAAGGGCTGCTAATGGAACGTTTACGGTGCGAATATGGATTACCTTTCTAACCTCTGTTTCAGTCATTACTATAAATATTTCAAAAGCACTTATATTTCGCTGGACTTGTCTGGTAACTTACTGAAGCTATAACATCAATGCTAGATAATGGCATCAGGTACAGATGAAGCTCTCAAGCACACTGGTTCAGTTCTTTCTGGTAAGAAGTGGAATCTTTTATCTGCTCTTACTAATATCTTGGAGTTTTTACTATGAGATTTTCGTTTCAAATGTTTCCATTAAGGTACTGATCCTTGTGTGCTTCACTAAACAGCATTGAGTTAGAAGTTTTATGTTATAAAGGGAAGTTGTGGAGCTGCCAGGTATTTTAATCTGAGTACCATCTTTCTTGGCCTTACTGTATCACTTGATTTCATTGTAGTTAGCTCATTTGGGCATGCAAATACTTCTCCAACCATTTTTCACCTTATCAATGAGTTTGTTGCTTCTTCAATGAGTTTATTCTGGAACTAATCCATCAGTTGCTGACTTCATATGTATGCTGGATCCACCAGTGTTGTAAAGATGGTCAATCAACTTCTTGCTGGCAACCTCTGGTTTAGTATAGTTGTAAGAGAAGTAGGTATTACTGTACCCATGATACCTGTTCCACAGGTTCAGAGGATGCAGTTTCTTTCTGAATTTCAAAGGCTCCATAATCATGTTCATGCTAAAGATGGTTCCAGAATTAATATTTTGCTGTGAGTGTGAAAATGTGCTAGGTACAGACAAGAATATCAGTGAATAAAATCCATCAGAGTCATTCTCAAGTCCCATTCAACCAACCATACAGAGCTTCTCAGGGGAAGAATCCAATGTTTTGTTGAATAAATGGTTGTTTCAAAAAGATCAGTTCTTGCTCCTGAATAGATATAATTCTCTAGAGGAGAGAGTCCTCCCAAGACAGCAGAAACCTCAGCATCTTTCAGTTCAGTCTTCCAGCCTAGAGATGACGGTCCCTATTCTTAAAGAGCATAATGTCTCAGACAAACTTTCAAAGAACTTTACAATATTGGGATTCATTCATAGACTCACATATACATGGATTCAGAAGCTGTAGATACCAGTTGTATTAGGTACAAAATGGTAATTCAAGTCATGCCTCAGCTTTTTAATTATAACATCTGATTTTATAGCTGGCTTGACTTCTCATCCCTTGACAGTCACCTGCTAGTGAGAGCTAAGGTCTGTGGTACTAAGAAAAAGATTATCCAATTGTCCTTCCTGAAAGAAAGCAAAAAGATTTTTCGCAGAAATCATTTGAGGACACCATCACAGAAAATCTACAAATCCTTCCATAAGAAAAAGATCTACTGAGTTTTCATTAGGCACGATAGGCTCTGCCCACTGAATTCCTCCGCAGAGTCCTTCAAATAATTGTCAGGTCAGAGCAGCCAGGAATTGTATGGAACCGACAGGACGATCTTTGCAGCACATCTGAAGAGTCCTCAACCTTGTCTTTGTATTGGCTATGGATAAAATTCCACATCTTCCCAGCTAATCATTCACTAGTTGGACAAACTCCATGTCCGTTACTCAAAAAGAAGCTATTTTCAGAGAGGACTAATAAGCCAAATTCTTTAGCATATCACTGTCATCAAACAGCATATGTGGTGCCGACCAGGCTTTGAACCCCATCTTCCACTTAGTAGAAAGACAAGTGAAGAAGTCAGGATACAAGAACTATCCTGTGTGATTGGCAATTGCTACCTGATTATCTAATTGATCTTAGTGCCAAGTGACATTCTGGAAAAAGCAAAATTCACTCTCAGAATTTCTGTTAACTGTCCTAATCTGAGTATATCTTCAGGAGAATCTATTTCTTTCACACCGAGAATCAAGCCAAAGTCTTGAAACGGTATACACAGCTGCTCGCCTAGAGGCACATTATTCCTTCAGAAAGAAGCTCAACTTTATGTTTAGATACTCTACTGACTACGAACCTGTGAGTGTTATAGTTGCACGATCTTCCCGTCAAATGAGATGTGCTTCCTGATTCATCATCACCATCTTAGAGTAATCTTTTAGTTCAATTTCGTCTATAGGAGTTCAGGTTCTTTCCTTTGGTCCAGGACCAAGCAACAATCATGTTGACTCCTATGTGTAGTCTTTTAGATGCTGCGAGCAAGATTCATAACAAACAGATATGAAAAACAGGATCTTTTCTTCTTCTTTTTTTGATAAATATCAACTATATTAAGATTATGAAGGACATTAGCTCAAGAAACTAGCCTTTTTATACAGACTGGTGGAATAGGTTTACAAGTTTGCCTATGAACATAAATAATTTCTCAATAAAAATCTGGTTCTTCTAAAACGTCTTACGGATTGAGACTAGTTTCATCAAAGTTTGACCTGGAATTTGATCTCCCAATCCCGGTACGAAAGCAGTCCAAATGCCTCAACTTCAACAGCAAAAATAGCACAATACCGCACCCAAATCCCAGTGCAGCACTGGACCCTGTCAATGAAACAGCCGCACAAACCAACATCACAAAAGATTCTTCCTTCGAATTCATATCCCTTGACGCCATAGCCAATTCAATCCCAGCAAACAACAGAAGCACCCCAAGTATTCCGATAGGAAACTGACTCAAAATCCTCACAAATGAACTCCCAAATACCAGTCCAATAACCAATTTCCCCAATCCAAGAAACGCCACTGAGGCCCCACTCCTTCCACCAAATCTATACTGTCCAGCTAATCCTCCTGCCCCGTGGCAACAGGGCATTGCTCCAAACCAACAGCCTACCAAATTCATTAACCCAACACTCACTGAAACTCTTGTAGCTGACACTTCCTTTTCTGGGAACAAATCAGCTGACAATTTACACACTGCAATCACCGAATTCAAAACGGATAACGGAATCTGGGGAATTGCGCCCCTTAAAAATCCGGTTTTCCAGTCTTCCCGCGTGATTTTCAAAACATGAATCTTTGATGGGCCAAATTTAATATCACCGATTGAAGGGTCACGCACGAAACATAAGATCAACCCCAGTAAAAACACAATAAGAGCTGCTGGAATTGCTGATAGTGTACGTAATCTGCGCCGAACTCTGGGTTGATCACGGTCATTGGTTACAATAATTCTGTCTTCGTCGTCGTCCTCAACAACTTCACCGGAGCCGGTGACTAGTATAAGAAAAGATACAGCAGTGAGAGCCAAAATAAGGCCGTCAAGGCCAAGCCACGGACGTGGGATTGTACTGGTGGCTTTAGTAGTGGCTGTAAAGTCTTGATCATAGCGTATGTATTTAATAGCAGAGAAGGCAAAAGCGAGGCCTTGAGAGAGCTGAACGCCGCGAACGACGGGGAGAGGGATGAAGCGGTAGAAGAAGGACATGAGCCCTGTGGCTCCGAGGAAGAGAAGGGTGGAGGCGGTGGAGATACCAGCGGCGGCGATTTGAGGAACAGTGAGGTGAGGTGTTTCAGAGACGGCGACGGCAGCGATGGACTTCATGGGTTGAACAGGCATTGGGATTCCGAAGAGAGCGCCGGTGATGATGTTGTAGAATGCAGTGAAGATAAGGGTAGTGCTGAGGTCAAGATGGTTGACTAAGGTTAGTGTTAGAACAATAGGGATGTAAGTGCCTAAGTCGCCGACGGAGCCGCCGAGTTCGGAGAGGAGGGAGGTTTTGAGACGGAGTGAAGTGGTGAATGGAAGGGTGGAAAGGTGGCTGCGCCACCAATTGCTGCGGAGGAGGGGCGTTGTATGGTCAGAAGTTTGCTCAGCCATTTTTGCCTGTGGGAGTGGCCAGGGGAGGACTGATAATAGATGTGATATGAACTTATGAAGGTGGCGCGCACGCAATTAAACGGAAAATGACAGACTTTTGCTAATAATAACTGGGGAAGGTTGAAATATTAGGAGTATGCTATATTATACATACCATAAGATTTTAGTTAATAGATGACGTTATAAAATAATGTACACCTTTAACTTTTGACTCGGATGAAATAATTCGTTGGAGCTAAATGTGACTTTAAAAATTAAGAGAGTTAATTTTCTAACCCGTCCAAAATTCTAACCAAGATTAATATTGATTACCAAGGAAGTCAGGTAGCTCTCTCAAAAATTCAAGAATAATTAATATTGTTGAATTTGCACCGCGTGTGACATATCGTCATTGGTATACCTTCAGAAAACTTGGAATGGATTCACCATTTTGGTAACGCGAGGGTGAAAGTTCCATGTTAGTAAGCACCACTTCTATGAAAGGAATCATTTCTGTTCTAAAGTTCTTCTACTATAATTAGTATACCTATCTTTTTACCATTGCTAAAAATTAACTAAATTCCACTTTATAAGAAAGCATATATACATATTAAGATGAATTAATTTCGAATGGAGGGTATGAATCTTGATTAGTTCCATATATATGTGCTGAAGTCTAGACAATGATATGTAGTCTTTAATCATCTTTCTCTTTTTAACTTGTGAGGAATGTTTCTATCCTATTAGATATGGCCAACTGGACAATTTTTAAAAAATGTTAATAGATATGACCTTTTAGCTGGAGTCAGGTGTAGTGTGAGTGTCGAGCTCGTACTTGTCAACTCCGTTGTGACCTTCCCAATCAGCTCTTCCGTGCACGAAAAGTCAGTGCAAAGATGGTGAAATCGTGACTTCATAAAATCTGAAAGGTGCCTTGTTCCTTATGGATAAGACTGGTCGTTCTTTGAAAAACCTGAAAGGTGTTGATTTTGCAATCATCATTGAGATGCTCAATGTATTTTATTTAATAAATTTATAGGTGGGGGTAGCTATGGTCTATTAATAATCCAAGAGAACTGCAAAAGGGGAAAAGTTCGGTCTCAAAAGTTATTTATTGGAGGAAAAGAAAAGAAACGGAAAAAGAAACAAGATTTTTGTTAAAGCCCACATACGATGGACTTGAATTTGGAATTAGGCCCATGGACAAATCCGAGAAGTATCTGGGCTTTGACGATCCAATTTGATACGATTCGTCAACCCGCCCGTATCTTGGCAGGCCTTTACTTGTACTTAAGCCGGTCTCTTTCTAATCATATCCAAATGAGAAAGCCGAAAAAGTAATTAAAAAGAGAGAGAGAGAGAGAGAGAATGCCAGTATTTTATATGTGAGGGAGTCGTCAAAATTAGAGCTTTTTAGCACATGAAATCGAGTTTGGTGATATTTAGAGAAAATTCAAAGTAAAAAAGAGTGGTTTGACCAGCTTTTAAATCAATTTAAACACACTTATAGTTGTTGTGTGTAGAATTTAGAACATAAATCTCATTCATGTTGCAACTAGTGAAGAATGCAGTTCTTTTTGCTACGAGTTCAATAAACTCAGTACACAAATTGGGATGAGATCCCCTCCAGTGAAAGTTGGTCCAGTACTGTTCAATGCATAGACATATTCATGCCATGCGTCCACCCAACTATTTCATGGCTTAGATTCATTTTGTTGTGAACAAATTAAAAAAAAAGGTAAGGCAATTTTGAATTAAAAATTATTAGAAAATACAAAAAACTAACGGCAGCCGTTTATGTCAACGTACCTGCCATTTTATCCCATCTCTAAAACACTGTACAATGCAGCATTAAGGCCCATCATGTGTTTTGAGTCACAATAAAAAGGTCAGAGAATAATTACAAGGGAAAAAACGAAATTTAAGGTGGAGGGAATTTTAGACGTCAAAAACCGTACTAATGTCATTCTTTTTGAAAAAGATTACCAATAACATCAAGGACATTCATTTATCTTTCTAACTAATTAGTAATTATACATCATAAATTTTATACCAATATTGCTTTCTAAAAGCAAAACCTCTACAGTTGTTGAGATCAACTCTATAACCGTGGAACAGTGATCTTGCAACAAAAGGTTATAATATTGAGCAATTAAACTATTTCTTTCGTTTATTTGAAACTCGAGTTTGGTATAACTTTTAGATATTTTAATTCAATATTTTTAATATTTTATTTCTTAAAATACTAAATCAATACATACGTAGTTAAATTCGATGTGGATTTATTTTATCCACTTGTTTGGTTTAATATTATTAAAATATAATTCTGAAGATTTTTTGAAATGCACATAGCTCTAGTTTTTAGTATGAAACTATTGTGAGCCCCAATGCTGCATTGTAGTGTTTAAGAAATGAGATAAAATGGTGGCCACGTTTATATAAATGGCTGCCGTTAGTTTTTTCGTATTTTCTTATCATTTTTAATTCAAAATTGCCTTATCTTTTAATTGTTTATAAAAAGATCAAATTTACCGGGGTCTGAGTCGTGTCTTGTCCTTGAGTCCTCTCTATGCCTCTCATGTCCTTCTTTCCTTCGCTTGGGACTCACTAGCACACTCCTTGCTACTTTCGTGCTTGAGGCCTTCCCCAGCCCCCCTCGTCGTTTCTGGCGAAGCTGCGAGTTCATGAGCAAGTGAATGAAGGAGATTCCCAGACAGCCTGAGAGCTGAGTGAGGACCTTTGGGCGAGAGGGAGGCTGTGAGTCACCTGGGCTATGGATTTTTTCGTTGGTTGATTCTCGAAATCACCTCTTGAAAAAAAAAGGCCCTCGGGTCCAGACCCACAAATGAATAGGAAGCGAGGCGAGAGTCCTTCATTAAAGGGGGGAAAAGAGGGGTGGGGCTTTGTTCTGGGGGGGCCGCCTTGCGCAGCATGCGCCCCGACCCGAGTCTCCACGTTCGCTTTTCTCCGCCCGCAACCCAATAAGTTGGCATAGCCAACACAAGATTAGGGTCGTCCCCTTCATTCTATGCTGACCCCGGCCCGGGCTGGCTTCTTGGGAAGCCCGTTCCCACCGCGCTCACGGCCCGGCTGGCCTGCCAGCGGTAGTGGGAGTTCTCCCTCAGTGCCCTACTATTCATAAGAAATACTGATTGTTGAGAGACTGATTTATGAAAGCCCGGTGAGGCCTCAACCGACAGCGTTGCTTCGTTCTGCGGCGGTTTTCAAGCTAGCACCCGTTTCAGCATATCATCTCGCTCGATTCCAAATATAAAAAAGGGACGCTGTTTTTGATTATCCAGTTCTATATCGAAAACGAGCAGTTGAAGGGCTTATCGCTTCTCCTACTGCTGCTCCCGGCCCCGTCCCGCAGCCGACCGATCTGCTGCCTTAACTTTAGAAAGGAGAGAATTTCAGAAAGTCATTCTCTCCAACCTTTTCTATCTATCTTTAGAAGTAGGGCGAGAGAAAGTCAATATGATATTTGCGTTGGTTTTTCCAACGAAACTAAGCACTTTTCTTCTTTCTCATTCGGAAGGCTCAGTCCCACACCCTGACTTCAATGATGGGAACAACCTCCGCACTCCGGCGCTCCACTGAACAACAGTTCTCCGCCTTACTATATTTAGAATAGTGGTCGATCCTTCGGGAGTTACATTCGTAACTTAATGTAATGTTATGTTCACGCGGTGATATTCTATCTTTCCAAGAGTACTACCCTGTACGTAGTCTATGTCTGGGGAGCATACTTGACAGGAGATAGACACAGGCGGTAGAGGGGTCCCCCACTTCGATTCCCGCCCCGTTAGCATCTACGATCCTAGATAAGGGATTAGTCCGTTAGGTC
>MCJB01052623.1:3317-26062 GCA_002018475.1 Nicotiana obtusifolia | reverse complement strand
TATCTTATTTTCGCACTCATACTTCAATTATATATCTTGATTGCGAAAATTAGACAAAGTTTGTAAAAACGCTATTCACCCCCCCTCTATCGTTATTCATTTATTCTAACACATATTGGCCAGGTTTGAAGTGGCGTGGCTTGATACGCTTGTCAAGCCAACTTTTCATTTTCTCTTTGTAAAGCTTAGCATTTTCATAATTGTGCAGCCTGAACTCATCTAACTCATTCAACTGCAAGAGTCTCTTCTCGCCCGCGACTTCAAAGTCCATATTCAACTTTTTAATGGCCCAGTTCGCCTTGTGTTCAAGTTCAACAGGCAAGTGACATGCTTTCCTATAAACAAGATTATATAGAGATGCCTCATTTGGTGTTCTGTATGTAGTTCTATATGCCTACAAGGCATCATCTAACTTTGCAGCCCAATCCTTCCTATTCACACTCATTGTCTTCTCTAATATTTGCTTTATTTTTTTGTCGGACACCTCAGCTTGTCCACTTATTTGCAGATGATATGCCTTGGCAGCTCTATGGCAGGCTCCATATTTAGCTAGAAGGTTATTCAACAACCTATTGCAAAAGTGTGTCCCTTTATCACTAATCAAGGCACGTGGAGTCCCAAACCTCGAGAATATGTTCTTCTTCACAAAAGCAGCTACCACCTTGGCATCATTTGTTGGCAATGCGATCGCCTCTACCCATTTTGACACGTAGTCAACTGCTAGCAAGATGAATTTGTTTCCTCTGGACAATGGGAATGGTCCAATAAAAGCTATTCCCCACACAAAAGAAATCTCGACCTCCAGGATGTGATCCAAAGGCATCTCATGCCTCTTTGTGATTGTTCCTGTTCTTTGACACTGGTCACACTTCTTAACAAATACATGAGCATCCTTGAATAATGCTGGCCAAAAGAACCCAGATTGTAATACCTTCACAGCTATCCTATTGCCTCCATGATGGCCCCCATAAGGTGATGCATGACAATCATACAACACTAATGTGAGCACGTAATTTTTGCCCCGCCCTAAATACTCCTAAATAAATAAATAAAATAGTTCAAATTGATTATTAGCCATTTTAATAATTAATTAGATCTGCAATTACTCATGTTTAATTATTAGGTCATTACTTCAAGAAAAACAAAATTAAAAACCATAAAATAGTGCATTTTTTAATTTTTAATTCATAGAGCCTAGCATTATGTTAAATTAGTTTAATTGCACATTTTTGATGAATTAGGATTTTATTTTTATATTACTAGGACTTTGTTTTTTTTAGAAAATTAGTTAACAATTAAAGAGGGGAACTAATTAGAGCTAAAACGAATTGGGCCAAAATTTCAAAAGAAATTGGCCCAAATACCCAGCCCAACCGGCAGCCCAATACCCCCAAACCCCTTAATAAATCTTTTGTAGTTGTAATTTATCCTTCAAATTTTTAGCTGAAACCATGTCTTAATATTTTATTTCTTTTTTCGTTCTTAAGTGCTCCATGTTTGGAGTCACTGTTACTTTGTGTTTGTGAGAAACTGCTTTGTTAATCTAAGGAGGTTTATCCTGTTTTCCAATTGATATGTTCGTACTATGTAATATTTTTTAGGCGATAGTGTATAAGATGGAAACAGTGATATATATAGGAGTGTCCAATTTAAAATAGTTCAGTTTTCTTGGTGAGTTAATATGTTGTTTTGGTTGTAAATTAGTTCTGGTGCAATTTGGACTTTGAAAGAAGGCTTTTACCAGATTGTAGTTTGTTATTTTCTTTAATCTCATGAATGATCTGTTTCACTAAATACCAAGTTGATTTTTGATTTTTCATTTGAATTAGAAGCAGGGTTGAGTCGTGTTGTTGGTATGCATTAGTAAAAGATTGAGTCGTGCTGTTGGTATGCATAAGTAGTAAAAAAATTGGTTTGAGCTTAGTTGGTTTCGTGATAAGATTGGAACTAATGGGAATAGGACATACTTATGTAAAAATCTGTAGAATAGGCTGCTACCTTTTAGTATCACCACAAATCCGCATATTGTCATTATGGGTACGGTTTCCGTGACATAGTGACAATGCCAACTTTCAGGGCTGCCTTTTAGGTGACTCGATGTTAACGACTTTAATTAATAAAAGCTCTTAAACTAAGTCGAGGCGTGCCATACCAAATAAAAATTACAAATATATGGCCCTCGTTAATTAAATACTTTAGAAAATCGAGGTGCGCTATTCAGCGAATTCCATGGCCCTCCACAAATTAAAAACACGTAGTTGCTTTAGGCGCGCTACTTTAATAATTTGATCTTCCAAATTCGGGTGCGCATTCATGTGACCCAAATCCAAAATTCCGGTGTTTAATTAAAAGGTGTTACATTTTGCGGGTGCATTTATGTGACGTAATTTGTGACATATTTTAATTAACATCGCAATTCTCCAATAATTTAAAAGCGAAGAAGCGAAATAAAGTAAAATGCACTATAGGCTAATAATAGGTATTAAATCAGATAATAAAACCGATTATAACAATTAAGCGATCGTGCTAGAACCACGGAATCCGAGGGTGCCTAACACCTTCCCTCGGGTTAATAGAATTCCTTACCTAGAATTTCTGGTTCGCAGACTTCAAAAAGAAAGTCGAAATTTTCTTCGATTTGGGATAAAAATAAATCGGTGACTTGGGGCACCAATTAAATATTCCAAGTGGCGACTCTGATAAAATTAATTAAAGTGACATTTCGAATAATGTCACTTTAATTGAAAATTTTTTTTTTATATATTTTCTTCCTGGGAGTGTACGAAAAAAGGTGTGACAGCTTTGGCGACTCTGCTGGGGATAAAAGAAAAAAACCCAGAATCTCTGGTTCAGGGTTCAAGAATTCGAGCTTAGAATGATTATTATTTTTTTGGCTTTTATCTAATCTTATTACCTGTTGAGCCTAATGTGCTAAATGCCGCTTTTACCGCTTTGATATTATGTGGATTGTATATAAAATTGCTCCGAACCTTTCTCTTCTCATCTTCGGGGAGATGCACGCTGGTCGTGACTTCCCATTCTGTTAGTGTCTTACCTGAAATAAGAAAGAGGCCGGACAAGTTACAAAGCCGGGTGGCCTTTTGGTGCCCTGTACGTAGCCCCTCCTCGGCTCGAGTTGTCCGCTCGGGTTCACCAGTCTAGACCAGTACCCAGGTTTAACTTAGAATAACATGACTTCATGCCGGATCCCTAGTAGGAACGTTATTTTTGCATCATATGCATTTGACTTAGGGGACTCAACACAGGGGTTGGGTCCGTCTAGGACAGGTGACCTTGAATCCAAAGACCATCCTGATGCATTAATTTACGTGCTACTTGTACATTCTTCATCTCGGTTTTGCATGTCGATCGGTAGGATAAAACTGATAAAATAAATTAAAAGGCGAGGTATAAAAATTGAGAGTTGTATATTTTTTAAAACGCGGGGTCTAAAATAAGGCGAAATGCTGCCGAATTTTCTTTAGAAATTAAAAAAAAATTTGATCGAAAAAAGAGGATGAAAAAGATCAAAAAGAATTTTTAAAAAATTGAAGTCTAAATATTTTGTGTTTCTATAAGAAAAAAACAAAAACAAAAACTGAAAAGAAAAAAGGAAAAGTCTAAATATTCTCTTTCTTACTTTTGAAAAAAAAAAAACTTTCTAAATAAACGAAAAAAAAAAAACTTTCTTTCTTTTTTTATACAAGAACTCAAAAAAAAATTTAATATATTTTATACACTTTTATAAAATAAAATAAAATAAAAAGATTTAAAATATTATTTTTAAAAAAAAAGAAAAAATATTTTTGCTTCTAAAAATTAATCAAAAATATACTTTCTTTCTTGATTTTTATAATGAGTGAAATATTAGGAATTTGGGGGCAATAAAAATTTTCTCTCTTGAAAAAATTAAAGCAAAATTCAATCAAAATATTTTTTTTTCTACTTTTGAAAAATTCCCAAAATTGTTTTCTTTCGAATAAAATTTAAAATGATATTAAAGAAAATCAAAAAAAAATCCAGAAATACCCTTTCTTCTTTTGAGAATTTTACTTTTGAAAATTTTGAAAAATAAAGGAAAAAGTGGTTTGGTAGTGTCGTCTTTGCGTAAATAGCCAAATGTCTCCAAAAGGACGCCGGAAGGTTGTTTTCGCAAAAAACGATCACCTACTTTAATTTTTGGCTACCTAGCAAGCACAGCCCTAAAATCTTCCCTTCTGAAGTGCTGAAGGGCCGTATTTACAAAAGTAGCCATTGTTTTTTAAAGGTTTACAAAATGACTCTTCTTGTTGTAAAAAAAAAAAAAAATACTTTTTAGGGAAGTAGGTAGAGCCGGAATGATACATGCAGCCGTTGTGAAACATATAGGAACACATCTAACTACTTAGGTGCATCACACCCCAATGTGCGATTGCCTATCTGTTATTTGTCGTAAACTAACCGGTCTGCTGTTGACCATAGGTTTTTATCAGTGATTGGTTTTGTGGTAACCTGGCGTCTCATCCATACTTCACAAGATCAAAAGAAAGTGTCGAGATGACATCAGAAATGACACTACCAACAGTTCCTACTACAGAAGAAAATCCAATCTCAGGCATTTTGGTTCCAGAATCGGCAACTGCCGAAGAAAACAGATTATTGCGTCTCCCCATGATGGAAATGTGGGACGCTTGGACAAACGAAAAGGAACCACCAAATGCCATTCCCGGATTTCCCGAACTCTTTCCTAGGGCCAGTGGAACTACCAACATTCCAATAAGCTACCCACTGGGATACCCCACCATCACTACCAATTTTGTGGGAACACCCTCTGAGGATCGCCCCCATGCATCAATTTCTGGTATAGCCTCAAACATATTTACCACACCGCCTTGTTCAGCCACGACACAACCTGCCTTACCCAGGCCTTGCTTCAATCCCTCTCCTTGTACATATCAAGCACAACCTTTCCCGATGGAATCAGCCCAGATCGCTGCAAGTGCTTATCCTCAGCCGCCTAGGTACGAGTTTACCTTAGGGCAAGAGACAAATGTAAAAACTCCTGAGCAAGATGAGATTGCTAAAAAGATGAGAAGTCTCGAGCAAAGTCTCAAAAACATACAGGGTTTGAGCGGACAAAAAAGTATATCGTACACCGACCTGTGTATGTTCCCTCATGTGCATTTACCGTTGGGTTTTAAAACCCCAAAGTTTGAGAAATATGATGGACATGGGGATCCCATCGCCCATCTCAAAAGGTATTGCAATCAGCTGAGGGGAGCAGGCGGAAAAGAAGAGCTCCTCATGGCTTACTTTGGGGAAAGTTTGGTCGGTGTTGCTTCCGAGTAGTACATGGACCAAGAAACATCCCGTTGGCATACTTGGGACGATTTGGCCAGGGATTTTTTCCGGCATTTCCAGTACAATATTGACATTGCTCCGGATAGAAATTCCTTAGCAAATTTAAAGAAAAAAGCCTCAGAAAGCTTCCGGGAGTATGCTGTCAAATGGCGTGAGCAAGCATCGAGAGTAAAACCTCCAATGGATAAGGTTGAAATGGTCACGGTCTTTCTCCAAGCTCAAGAGGCCGATTATTATCAGAATATGATGTCTACGATGGGGAAGCCGTTTGTTGAGGCCATCAAAATCAAGAGATGGTCGAGAACGGTCTGAATACAGGGCGAATTGTGAGTCAGCCTACATAAGAGTTACCTCCCAAGCCATCCAAGGTGGGTCCAGAGGATTAGCCAATCGAAAGATGATAGAAGAATCATCGATGGCTACTGCAAGTACAAGAAAGCCCCGTCCACCCAGACCTTTTTTCTCTGGGAGAACCCCGCAGCACTATTACCCCCATCAGGGTATAGCCTATGCTCATCCACCATATGAGGTAATGAATGCCCAGCCACATGGAAGACCCCAACAACAGTTTAATCATAACAGAGCTCCAGCGCCTAGAAATCAGCCTCCATACCAAACTTACTACAATCCTCGACCTCCACGAAATAACTTCTGTGTCCGAGAGCCACCGAGGAGAAATTTCACACCCATTGGTGAAACATATTCAAGCCTACTCCCGAAGTTAGTTCAAATGGGTCTGCTTCAGCCTGTTTCGCCGAATCGGCAAAACCCAGATTCACCTTCCTACCAAAGGGGCACTCGATGTGCGTATCACTCAGGGGCCGAAGGGCATGATACGGAGAAGTGTTGGACATTGAAAAAAGCGGTGGAAGATCTAATCGAACAAAAAAGAATAGTGCTGAGAGATGAGGATATTCCCAATGTGACTAATAATCCACTACCAGCTCACGCCAATGGGCCGGTTATTGGTAAGATTTGTGAAGACATGGAATTTGATCCCGCCTTAAAATCCATCATCGCCATAGCCGACACAGAAACCAAGCCAAAAGCTATCCTAGAACAGGACAAAACAGAGAAGAAGAGCAAAACTGATCTTCAGAAGGCTGAAGAGAAAGTAAAAGTTAAAGCCGGGGCAATGCTCTCTAAAGATGCAGTTCTTTATGTCCCTCGAAGGCACAAGGATGAACAAATGCCATTGACCCCTCCCGAGAGATTTGAGTTAAACAAGCAAAAAGCTCTAGAGGATATGCAAAAGGGGACCTATGTGGCTCGGGGACCAGTATGCCCACTAAGGCTTAATGAGCCCGTGGTCATCGGTCGCGTGCCACAAAGGCCTATGACGAATCCTACTGTCGTACAATGGCACTATAACAAAACAATAGTCATATACAAGGGCAAAGAAATCTTGGGAGAAAGTCAGGAAGACAAACCTAAGTATGGTGACAAAGAGGAGGATGAAGCCTTCACGACCGATAAAATTGAGGAAATTTGTGGGGATATGAAACAGATATTATGTGAAACCCACATGGTCCAGCCCGGGAAAGGCTCGAGCACTGCTGAGGCGCTGTACATGGGACCAAATGCTAAACTGCAAAATTGGGAGGCTACGCCATTCCCAAACAGGCGGGAGTCCCGGTAGACCGGTCTTGCCACATTTTTCTACATCACGAGTTATTCCAGGGTGTAACTCGGATGTTTTGTTTTGTTTAAGATTTCCTATCTTTAGTTTGGTCTTTTAATTCTAAATGTAAACCCCGTTGTCTTCAAAAAAAAAAAAATCAATGAAATGAAATCAATATTTCATCATTCATCCCTCCTGATTTTGTTTCCTCTTTTCAGTTCTAATAATGCGGCTTTAAATAACATGACATGCTTGCGGACTTCATGCCCAGATCCAAGCATGCTATCTAACTGTGTAATAATGAATCAAGAACCCGCACTACTGTGCGCACAGTGGTTGGGGCAACTCCATATCTGTTGGTCTACGGCACCGAAGCTATGATACTGGCAGAAATAGAAATCCCTTCCCTGCGGATCATTGTCGAAGCAGAAATTGAGGATATTGAATGGGTCAAAACCCGTTTGGAACAGTTAACTCTGATTGATGAAAAACGGATGGCCGCAGTCTGCCATGGGCAGCTATACCATCCCAAAAAAAAAAAACAAAGAATAAAGGAAAATGGCTCGTGCTTACAACAAGAAACTATGGCCCAGAAAGTTTGAAGTGGGGCAACTCGTTTTAAGACGAATTTATCCTTTATCAAGAAGCAAAGGAAAGTTCGCTCCTAATTAGAGAGGTCTATGGATCATCAGGAAGATACTGCCAAGAGGAGCGTTGTATTTGGGAAACTTTGAAGGAAATGATCCCGAAACATCAAGAAATGCAGATGCAGTAAAAAGGTACTATGTGTAACCTTTTTGTTTGAGATGACGAAGGCCTTCATTCTTGCTACCCAAACACTCATCTTTGCTAATCCTTTGAGCCGGTTATCCTTCTTTGATCACCCTCTTTGGAACTCGAAAAGCTATCACTGAAAAGTTCGGTTGAAAAACAAAGAAAAATGAAAAAAGAAAAAGAAAAATAAAAATAAAAAGACAAAAAGAAAAGAAAAATAAAAAGAAAAAGAAAAAGAAAAGAAAATAAAAAGAAAAGAAAAGAAAAACAAAATCCAAAATTAACGTAGCTTGAACTACGTCTGACTTGATTCCGAAAGGATACGTAGGCAGCCTCTCCCTGAGGTTCAGTCACACCAAAATAAAAATCCAATTTCCCAAAAAAAAAAAAGTAAAATTGGGGCAGATGTTATAATGGTTCGGCGGTGTTCGCCTGAAATGTTCCAAAGTTGTAATTCAGTCAAAACCTTCTTTTGCCAAAACCCCGTTCAAGTCCTTCTGATCAATCAGTGAAAGGTTTCCATTTGAAAATGCA
The DNA here is from genome assembly GCA_002018475.1 of Nicotiana obtusifolia. Classification (NCBI taxonomy): domain Eukaryota; kingdom Viridiplantae; phylum Streptophyta; class Magnoliopsida; order Solanales; family Solanaceae; genus Nicotiana; species Nicotiana obtusifolia. Next base: position 17,793 of record MCJB01052623.1, on the reverse strand, counting down.
TTCAAAATGAGAGAAATAAAATGAGAGAGTCTTGTTGGTGAAAACCCACACGGGCACCGTAAGGCGACGTGAGTAGAGAAACTAAAAATGAGAGAGTCTTCTCAGTGAAAACTCGCAAAGAGCACTACAAGGCGACAGTGAGAAAAGAAACGAGAGAGGTCAATTGGCGAAAACCGGCGAAGGGCGCCATTGATCGAAAAGTAAGAATCCTCACCCCTATGGTTACTGAAAGAGTCCTGGCGAGGTTTCTCGATTTTTAGAATATGGTTCCGATGGCTCATGGAGAATTGGATAGTGGCGCAGATCGGGCATCCAGTCCAAAGAGCATGTCATGTCTACGTGAAGTCTGCATGCACCTCAGATAAGTCCTTCTCATTTCTCTCGAAAGGGACACTTTCCCAAATTCATTCTCTCACTTTTTGTTTACTTTTCTTTGAATCCTTTTCGGTCTACTTTTGATTTCAAAACTAATACAAAGAAAATATGTCAAGACTGGTTTTACAAGGTCCCGCTTGATAAAAGCCAGATCCAAGAGAAGTGCCAGCCTCAGCGAGTGCATCAAGTCGGATCCGACTGGACATGATGGCTAATGCTCTAAAACCTTGAATTGATGAAAATGAAAAGAAAGCCAAAAACAAAAAGCCCCAGAGGCAAGAAAAGTCAAAAGGCAGAATTCCGTATGGGCAAGCGGCCGCAAAATTTTGCAAATTGAGTCATTTGGTTCAAGAAAGGAATCGACTTTCAAAATCAAGCAAAAGCGGAGGTTCTCGCTAAAAGTTAGGCCAGGATCAAGCTATCAGAATCATCAAGGCCACAAAACCAATCACCTTTTTTCAAACTAACAATTGTTCTTTGTTTAAGAACAGGAAATCGGTGCAATCCAAATCCACCTCGCAAGAAGCAGATGTAACCCGAAGGAAAACTGCGCAAAGGCTAAAAGCAGCTTGGCGGCAATGATCATAGGGAAGCCCTCTCCAAACTTCGTTTTTACATTATTTTGGATTTCTTTGGCATAACCCAAAGATTTTATTTTTCTTTTATCCCCGGCATAATCCGTGAATCTCCCTAGCATAACCTAGGGATCTTTTGTTTTTTTATCCCCGGCATAACCCGTGGATCTCCCTGGCATAACCTAGGGACCTTTTATTTTTCTTTTATCCCCGGCATAACCCGTGGATCTCTTTGGCATAACCCAAAGACCTTTTATTTTTCTTTTATCCCCGGCATAACCCGTGGATCTCTTTGGCATAACCCAAAGACTTTTGTTTTTCTTTGTCTCCGGCATAACCGGTGGATCTCTTTGGCATAACCCAAAGATCTTTATTTTCTTTTCATCCTCGGCATAACCCGTGGATCTCTTTGGCATAACCCAAAGACTTTTACCTTCATCCCCGGCATAACCCACGGACCTCTTTGGCATAACCCAAAGACTTTTATTTTCTTTTCGTCCCCGGAATAACCCGCGGATCTCTTTGGCATAACCCAAAGACCATGTCCTTCATCCCCGGCATAACCCGTGGATCTCTTTGGCATAACCCAAAGACTTTTATTTTTCTTTGTCTCCGGCATAACCCGTGGATCTCTTTGGCATAACCCAAAGACTTTTGTTTTTCTTTGTCCCCGGCATAACCCGTGGACCTCTTTGGCATAACCCAAAGATCTTTTATTTTTCTTTGTCCCCGGCATAACCCGTGGATCTCTTTGGCATAACCCAAAGACTTTTGTTTTTCTTTGTCCCCGGCATAACCCGGGGACCTCTTTGGCATAACCCAAAGAACTTTATTTTCTTTTCTCCCCGGCATAACCCGTAGACTCCCTGGCATAACCCAAGGATCTTTTATTTTTTTCCTGGCATAACCTAGGAATTCTTTTTCTTTTCCCAGTAGAATAGGTCGATAATACCCTCGGCATAACCCTAGAACTTTACCTTCTTTAGTATAACTCAATCGCTTTCTAGCATAACCTGGCAACCTTTCTTTTACTTGTTAGATTTTAGATGCAAATAACTCACAAAGTTGTCCCAATAGAAACTGGGGCAGGATAATTTTGTTTGTTTGGTTTGTGTCTGAACAGGATTCTCCTTGAGGCACAGAGCCCAAGATGGTTCAGAGAATGATTCTCCATTAAAGAAAGAAAGGAACGAAAGGCAGTAGATTCAAATGCTGCAATGAACAAGGAGGCGGTCTGCTCAAATATATATTGAAGTTATAAGATTCGCATATCCCACCTTGATTCAAAAATTGGAGAAAAATCAGCACCTGCAGCTGATGAGCATCAAGATTCAGATCGAAGTCTGCTTCGGAAACCAGCTAAGACTCAAGATCAAGTTTCCAGAGCTTTATAGATAGGAATCTTGTAAATCATAGTTGATAGGCATAGCTAGTCTAGCTTTTTATTTTTCATTTTTGTTGTAATAAGGAGCGCAGCAAACGGTCACAGCGGCATCAACGTAGTCACAGCTTCCTGGTAGTCCCAACTACCAAAAACTTCCAGAACTATACTGACCTGATTCCTTTATAGGCAAGGATATGTAGGCAACCCTTGAAGCATGGTTAGGTCAAACTCTTTTTCAAAAATGCTTCCCATGGAGTCTAGGATAGGCAAAAATCTCTCAGAATTGCTCATTCTATCTTTGCACGAAAACCCTTCGTGTCTTCGAGCAAAGAGGGGCAGCTATGAGCACATGATTTTTGCCCCGCCCTAAATACTCCTAAAAATAAATAAATAAAATAGTTCAAATTGATTATTAGCCATTTTAATAATTAATTAGAACTGCAATTACTCATGTTTAATTATTAGGTCATTAATTCAAGAAAAATAAAATTAAAAATCATAAAATAGTGCATCTTTTAATTTATAATTCATAAAACCTATCATTATGTTAAATTAGTTTAATTGCACATTTTTGATGAATTAGGATTTTATTTTTATATTACTAGGACTTTGTTTTTTTTAGAAAATTAGTTAACAATTAAATAGGGGAACTAATTAGAGCTAAAACGAATTGGGCCAAAATTTCAAAGGAAATTGGCCCAAAAACCCAGCCCATCCGGTAGCCCAATACCCCCAAACCCCTTGCCTCATCTGGACCGTTGATCACAATAAGATCAACGGCCCAAAATCACCCCCACCTAAATATAAAACCTAACTTAAACAAACCCTAAACCTAAAACTACCCCTCACCCTTCCCCCGCTGCCCCCCATCCATTGCCACCCGTCCTCCACCCAACTCGCCTAAAATCGAACGAGTTGAAACCCCAACTCATCTGTGGTCCTCTCCCCTTCCCCCACGTACTATGGACCTAACAAACCCTGACAAAGATGGGTACACTCAGTGCTTTTGCAATTTGGGGACCATTTTCGGTTCAAATGGAGGCCGTAGATCAATTCTCAATTGATCCTCGCCTTCCATTTGTCCCGGATTCGGTTTTGAAAAAGCAATTTTCGGACAGAGGTAAGGGCTTTGGATTTTTCTGATTTTGTTTTATTTTTCGAGGTTTCTTGGGGACAAAGGGTGCATGGGGAGGTTTCCTATAAATAGCTTCAGTGGTTTTCATTGTTGGAGGTCGAAATTTTTTTGAAGAAGTTGAAAATTCATTTTAAGAAGAAGAAGAATCTGAAATTTTTTTAAAAAAGAAAGAAAGTTTTAGAAACAGAGGGAGTTTTGAGTTCGAAAAAAAAAAGAAAAAAGGAAAACTGAAGAAAAAGGGAAAAACAGAGAGGTCGTTTTACAGAAGAGAGGTCCTGGGGTTTAGTTTTTTTGGTGAGTCTGAAAAATTATATAAAAAAGAAAGGTCATTAGAGAGAGGTCTTATACAAAGATCTAAGCAGTAAAGGAAGTCGAGAAACTCTTTCCGAATTCAACTTAGGATTCGTTTGAAGCTGTGCCGAGTCGAAGCTTTTGTTAAGTTTGCTACTCGCTTTATTAAAGATATTTAGAGCATTCATATTAACTAGGTATGTTCTTAAGCCATGTTGTAATTACAAAATATGAATGAAAATATGTTGTTCGATGGAGTGATGTTTGATCTCTTTCATCTAAGACTGATTCTTTTGCTCTCTTTGTATTTACTGCTGCCGTGCATATGTATTTGCACTAAGGTTCTGTTTCAGTTTGTTTCAATTGCTCATTGAGTGTTTGTTTCAGTGTCTACTGAGTGATTATCATAATTATCACTGTTCCTTTACTAGTATTCCTATCTCTGTCTGTTCTGTCCATCTGTGCTTCGTCGAAGTTGTTTAAGTATTCCTGACAAGCTACTGTAATTTGAAATGAAGCTATTTTAGTTCCCTCCAATTTATTAGAAGCTTGAAAGTATTCTGTTTCTTGTATAATTTTGGTATGGAAGCATGCTTAATAAATCTTTTGTAGTTGTAATTTATCCTTCAAATTTTTAGCTGAAACCATGTCTTAATATTTTATTTCTTTTTTCGTTCTTAAGTGCTCCATGTTTGGAGTCACTGTTACTTTGTGTTTGTGAGAAACTGCTTTGTTAATCTAAGGAGGTTTATCCTGTTTTCCAATTGATATGTTCGTACTATGTAATATTTTTTAGGCGATAGTGTATAAGATGGAAACAGTGATATATATAGGAGTGTCCAATTTAAAATTGTTCAATTTCCTTGGTGAGTTAATATGTTGTTTTGGTTGTAAATTAGTTCCTGTGCAAATTGGACTTTGAAAGAAGGCTTTTACCAGATTGTAGTTTGTTATTTTCTTTAATCTCATGAATGATCTGTTTCACTAAATACCAAGTTGATTTTTGATTTTGCATTTGAATTAGAAGCAGTGGTTGAGTCGTGTTGTTGGTATGCATTAGTAAAAGATTGAGTCGTGTTGTTGGTATGCATAAGTAGTAAAAGATTGGTTTGAGCTTAGTTGGTTTCGTGATAAGATTGGAACTAATGGGAATAGGACATACTTATGTAAAAATCTGTAGAATAGGCTGCTACCTTTTAGTATCACCACAAATCCGCATATTGTCATTATGGGTACGGTTCCCGTGACATAGTGACAATGCCAACTTTCAGGGCTGCCTTTTAGGTGACTCGATGTTAACGACTTTAATTAATAAAAGCTCTTAAACTAAGTCGAGGCGTGCCATACCAAATAAAAATTACAAATATATGGCCCTCGTTAATTAAATACTTTAGAAAATCGAGGTGCGCTATTCAGCGAATTCCATGGCCCTCCACAAATTAAAAACACGTAGTTGCTTTAGGCGCGCTACTTTAATAATTTGATCTTCCAAATTCGGGTGCGCATTCATGTGACCCAAATCCAAAATCCCGGTGTTTAATTAAAAGGTGTTACAAATTGCGGGTGCATTTATGTGACGTAATTTGTGATATATTTTAATTAACATCGCAATTCTCCAATAATTTAAAAGCAAAAAAGCGAAATAAAGTAAAATGCACTATAGGCTAATAATAGGTATTAAATCAGATAATAAAACTGATTATAACAATTAAGCGACCGTGCTAGAACCACGGAATCCGAGGGTACCTAACACCTTCCCTCGGGTTAACAGAATTCCTTACCTAGAATTTCTGGTTCGCAGACTTCAAAAAGAAAGTCAAAATTTTCCTCGATTTGTGGAAAAAATAAATCGGTGACTTGGGACACCAATTAAATATTCTAAGTGGCGACTCTGATAAAATTAAATAAATAATCCCATTTCGAATAATGTCACTTTAATTGGAAAAACTCTTTTTATATATTTCCTTCCCGGGAGTGTACGAAAAGAGGTGTGACAACTAATTCCACCTCCTTTTCTGGAATGCATCTCCTCATCAACTGATCAGCACACTGCTTGTACAAGAATTACTCATCCTAGTAGTAGAAGTTCACGTCATGTAGAAACCTCTTTCTAGCTGTAGATTTGATTTCAGGAGGAAGTACCCCACTCACAAGATAATTTACATAATCCACGTACCATGGGTGAGGGTCTTGGGTGATAGCAAAAAGTTGCTCATCAGGAAATGCCTCTTTAATTTGTCCACCCTCCTCCAAGTGGTCATGATTTTCCAGCCTTGATAGGTGGTCATCTACTTGGTTTTCTGTGCCCTTCCGAGCTCGTATTTCTACATCAAATTCCTGCAATAACAAGACCCAGTGCATCAATCGATCCTTGGATTCCTTTTTGGTAAATAGATAACTGATTGTTCCAAGTATGCCCGAAATTTCTCAAAGGCCCAAACAACGGCCAACAACTCCTTTTCAATGGTAGTGTAATTCAGCAGTGCATCATTAAGAGTCTTACTCACATAGTAGATGGAATAAAATATCTTGTCCTTCCTCTGGCCTAGCACTACCCCAATAACATGGTCACTTGCATCGCACATAAGTTCAAATGGGTAAGGAGCAATCCGATACTACAATAATAGGGGCAGCCACCAACTTCTTTTTGAGCTCTTCAAATGCATTCAGACATACTTCATCAAAATTGAAGGTTACATCCTTTTCAAGCAACCTGCATAAGGGAGTAGAAATTTTAGAAAAATCCTTAATAAAGCGTCTATAGAATTCTGCGTGTCCCAAGAAACTCCGGACACCCTTCATAAAAATGGGTGGAGGCATTTTATCAACCGCCTTTACCTTTGCCTTATCAACTTCAATGCTGCTCCTTGACACTCTATGGCCCAACACGATACCTTCTTGTACCATAAAATGGCATTTTTCATAATTTAACACAAAATTTGTTTCTTCACAACGGGCCAACACCCTGCTCAAATTTTTCAAACAGTCATTATAAGAAGATCCAAAGACTGAAAAATCATCCATGAAGACTTTCACAATATGATCCACCATATCGGTGAAAATAGCCATCATGCACCTCTAGAAAATGGCCGGTGCATTACAAAGATCAAACGGCTTTCGCTCGAAAGCGAAAGTGACATAAGAACAAGTAAACGTGGTATTCTCCTGATCCTCTGGGCATATGACAATCTGGTTGCACCCCTAATAACCATCAAGGAAGCAATAATATCGTGCCCCGCCAATCTGTCCAACATTTGGTCAATGAATGGAAGTGGGAAGTGGTCCCTTGCGGGTTGCTTTTTTAAGCCTTCTGTAATCAATACAAACTCTCCACCCTGTCACGGTATTAGTAGGAATTAGCTCATTTTTCTCATTCTCTACCACAGTCATCTCCCCCTTTTTGGGCACACATTGCACTGGGCTTACCCAGTTGCTGTCAGATATAGGAAAAATGATACCTGCATCGAGCCACTTAATTACTTCCTTCTGCACGACCTCTTTCATAATGGGATTTAATCTCCTTTGTTACTCAACACTGGGGTGGTGTCCATCTTCCAAAAAGATTTTACGCATGCAAAATGATGGACTAATCCCTTTGATGTCAGCAGTTGTCCACCCAATAGCCTTTTTATGCTTGCGTAGTACTCTGAGTGATTTTTCTTCTTGTACATTAGTCAAGCTAGATGACATAATCACTGACAATGTCTCAGAATTCCCCAAATAAACATAGCGCAGATGCGCTGGAAGGGGTACTCTGAGCGATTTTTGTTCTTGTACACTAGTCAAGCTAGATGAGATAATCACCGACAATGTCTCAGAATTCCCCAAATAAGCATAGCGCAGATGCGCTGGAAGGGGCTTAAGTTTTAGCTTTTGAGCTTCTTCAATAGATGGCTTAGGAGGGGTCAGAGTGACGGGCCTGTTCGACTCTCAAATCTCCCAAATCCATGGACATAATTGCAAGACATGTCAAGTACTTGCTCAATTTCTTCCATTATCTCATCTTCACTGTCTTGTTCATCCTCAATCAAGGCTCGTTCAAGATGATCTATGGGGCTCATATAACGCAGCAATGACATCACATCACCTTCCACCACAGAAATCATGGATAGCTCTTCATAGTGGGCTGGCAATTTGTGTGCTTTATACACATTGAATACCTCCACTTGATCACGTACTCTCATCATCATCTTTCCTTCGCATACATCAATAATAGCTCGCCTGTGGCTAAGGATGGACGCCCCAAAATAAATGGGACTTCCTGAACAGGCTCATAGTCTAAGATAATAAAATCAACATGGAATATTAAAGAACCCTCTTGAACTAACTTGTCTTCAGTCACTCCTTCAGGATGAGCAAAGGAGCGATCAACCAACTGTAAAATTATCGTGGTTGGGCACAGCTCACCCGACCCCAACTGTCTAAACACAGATAGCGGCATCAAAATGATGCTCACTCCAAGATCACACAAAGCTCGCCCGACTACATGCATACCAATCGAGATTTGGATAGTGAAACTACCTAGATCCTTCAATTTTTGAGGTAGCTTGCTTTGAATTCTTGAGCTACATTCTTCAGTGAGTGCCACAGTCTCGAACTCTGTCAACCTTCTCTTGTTTGCAACTATGTCCTTGATGTATTTGACATATTTGGGCACTTCTTGCAGGAGGTCTACCAGTGGAATATTGATTTGCACCTGCTTTAGAATATCAAGAAACTTTTTATAAGCGTCATTATCCTTCTCTTTCTACAATCTCTGAGGGAACTGAGGTGGTGGCCTCGCAACTAATGGTGGGGGTTGCTTAGCCACCGCCTCTTCAGCTGGCTTCTCTGACTTCTTTGATTTTCCTGATTCTACTTCTATGGTGGCCGGTTTCTCATGAAAGGTCACTTGTCTTCTCTTTTTTGTCTGGACTTCTTCTAAATATCTCTAATTCCTCAATGACACATCATTAATAGATGCTTTAGGATAGCCTCAGTGTCGCTTGGAAGATCTCCAACTGGTCGAATATTTTTGGCACTAGAAAGTTTTCTCATTTGTTTCTCAAAATTTCTCATCGCTGCTGCTTGGACTTGTTGGTCAGCCATTAATATCTTCATCATCTCCTCGAGGTGACTCATCAGGTTTGTAGGTTGTTCAGCCTGAGGTGGTCTATATTATTGTTGAGGCACTTGTGGCCTGTACTGATTCTGAGCACCTTGGTTTCCACCCCAGGAGAAGTTTGGGTGGTTCGTCCAGTTAGGATTGTAAGTGTTCCTATACTGGTTTGTCTAGCCCCTATTTGCATTACCTACAAAACAGACAGACTCTGGATTAACTGGGCATAGGTCGCTCGAGTGACCCTCTCTACATACTTCACAAAATATTTGAACCTATTGAACTGGTTGGGCTTGTTGCTTGTTAATAACCAAGGTCATCTGATTGACTTGGTTGGTCAATGTGGAAATCTGCACTGATAATACAGAGATGACATCTAGCTCGAGAATCCCTACAGATTTTTGCACTGTGTGTCTGCCCACCTCTCCTTGCCAATCAGGATTGCTTTTGGAGAATTTGTTCAATAATGCATACATCTCATCGAAGCTTTTCTCCAACACTTGACCTCCAGCTGCAACATCTACCACAATATTTGTCTCAGGATGTAGCCCTTCTATGAAATGTGAGCTAACACTTCATTTGTCTGATTATAATGAGGACAGTCTCTGAGCAGCCCCTTGAACCTCTCCCAAGCTGAGTATAAAGACTCCCTCGATTTCTGTTTAAGGTGACTATCTCACTTCTGATCTTTGCAGTTTTGCCTGAAGGGAAGAACCTTGCTAAAAATTTCCTCGCCAGATCATTCCATGATGTAATAGAATTAACTTGTTCTGCCTTCAACCATTGCTTTACTTCGCCCAACAGAGAGACGGGAATATTGTGAGCCTCACATAGTATGGAGTGACTCCGTTAGTAATATAAATATCACTAACCTCCAAGAAGTGCAGGATGTGCTGTTGTGGATCCTCGCTTGGAAGACCCATAAACTGCCCATTCGCATGTAGTAGCAGGATCATGCTCTGTTTCAGCTCAAAGTGCCCAGTGATTCTGGGCTTCACAATGCTGGAGGTGACATTAGCAATGCTGGGCATCGCCACCTCCTGAACAACCATATGTTGCTCCTCTGCCATATCCACGGGAAATTGAACAAGTGCCTGAAGATTATTTGTGTCCCTTGCTTCCCTCAACCTCCTGTGAAATGTTATACCAGGTTCGGGGTCAAAGCCTTGAAGTTTGTCCTGGCTTCTGACTCTTCGCATTCAATCAAGATTCCTGAGAGCAGAGAAACAATTAAGTAACGTTAGACTTGATGAAATAAACAATTAAAGCTAAAACTAGAAAGTAGTGAATATTCAAGTCCCTGGCAACGGCGCCAAAAACTTGTTGCTCCCAAACGCACACGCAAGTAGACGTGCTTGTACAAGTAATAAAATGATAAACCAAGTGTCGAACCCACATAGACTTTTATTAACTACCCCCTAAATTACCAAGATTGTTATTCAGTCGAGTCAATCTGAGTTCAAAAGTGTGATTATAATAAACAATAATTCTAACTAGTAACTAAATTATCAAGCAGCAAAATGGTTGTTGTGTATTCAGTAGAGACAAATATTCCAAGGTTGTGATCGATTCACCAATCCTATTGTGTTCTAGTTAACTCTCCCTTTCATACAATTCACTCATGGTTGCTAATTGAATTGTACTCTTAGCCTTATCTCGAAGTACTACTCGCCAATTCAAAATAGATTAACGCCTATATTCCTATCAAATTAATCTACTAAGAACGCATTAAGATTACGATATTTAATTAAGCAAAGCACGGTGACTAGGTATATTCCTATCCTAACCACAAATTCGCCCCCCCTCCCAATATTTAAGTTCACGCTCTCTTCAATTCTTCTCTAATCTAAACATGGCTTTCCCAAGCATAGCATAGATAGTAAATAGAACCTAACTGCTGGCCAGACAATTAAAAATTTAATCACAGAATTGAAGAAATAATAATATATTGGTAAATTATAATTAAGGTTAAGTCAATGTTAAACAACAATATTCATGGCTAAATCACAACCCCAGAACTATGGGTTTTAGCCACTCATGATAATATCAACAATTTCACAAGTGTTGGATAATTGAAAATACTAAGAAAAGATGAAGAAAACTGAGATATCCTCGGTCCTTGATGTTTCTCGTGTGTATCTTTTCTTCAAAATGGTGTCTCCCCTCTCAAAATAGGCTTAGTCTAGCTTTTATACGAGTTAGCTAGGTCTTGGGCGAAATAACCTGGTCCAGGGCAAAGTTGGAGAAGTTCCCGTCACCAGCGCCCAGGGCAGCATGGGGCACTAGCCTTGGCGCTGGCCCTTTGAACATTTTGTAAATTGCGTCACACATGGCGTGGGGCGCTGCATGCGGCGTTGAAAATCCACATTTTTTATTTTTTTCTCTGTTTTGGCCCTAATCTCGTACGTTTCGCCCCCTATTATCTCCGGATGATTCCTATATATAAAAACACCACAAATTAACATAAATCAATATATTTTACATTCGAAATCCACGAAACACGAGTAAAACAGAGGCGATATACATACAAATATATATATTTTAAGCTAAATATCAACGGGATGGAAAGATTGCTCATCTTTAATAAGAGGTATCGGGTTCGAATTATATAATGAATCAAATCCTGATAGAAAGTGTTCTCACTTTAATAGGTCTTACGGCTATGAATTTGGATTAATCGGGACTATCCTATGCGAATATCTCAAACAAGAAAAAAAGAAGGGTATCATCCACCTATGTGGCCACGACCAAAAGAAGAGGAAAAAAAAGTCGCATTCCTAGACTATATATCATCATCTTAATTTGTTATCTATTCGTTCCCACTTTCATTCTCAGTCAACTACCACTCAAAGCTCAAAACTATGAACTTGCAAGAATTGGAGAATTTGAACTACTATCATTATTTGGCCGGGATTAATTTAATGAACGAGGTCGAACAATATGGGTTTTCATCAGGATATTGGAAACATATGGAACTTCAGGAAAATATAGAGTGTAAACATGAAGAGTATCGAGCTATTAATATTGCTGCGTCAAGGAGTATTCATAAAGAAGCTGAAAGAAGACGAAGGGAGAGGATCAACTCCGATCTTAATAAACTCAGAACCCTTCTTCCATGTAGCTCTAAGGTTAATTTTCACTCTTTTTCTTTTGCAGTGGTAATCCCTTGTGTTTGTTACATCAATGTTTTCTTTTCATCGTAATCCGTATGTTGAATAGAGGGGCGGTTTGTTGTGTTTTTTCCTTTTTCCTTTGTGAAAAAAAGTACATAACTTCATATACTCTTTTGATTTGTATTTTTGTTGGATAGGGTTTATGAATCCAACAAAAATAAGCAGGCTGATAAGGTTAGCTATGGCTATGGCTTGAGAGCTATGGCTATGGCTTATTTAAATTAAAGAATTACATAATGCCTGATTTGTTTTCCATTTTCTCTTTCTCCTTTGCACATTCAAGATTCTGATTTATCATAATTATTCATGGTATTGGGAAAGTTGTTTCACTTTTTTCTTGAAAGAAAACTTAATAAATTGGCGACCAACATTTCTCTTTCATTAGGTATCGATCATTTATTCTTCTTTTCCTTTTTCTCTTTTTTGATTGAATATTTCATTTTGGACAGATAGATAAAGCTTCTTTGTTAGTAAAGGTGGTTCAACGTGTGAGGGACCTAAAAAAACAAACCTCAGAAATCATGCAATGCGAGACAACCGTATTCCCTTCGGAAAATGATGAAATCACTGTGCTCTCAAATGATAGTTCTGCACTTCTGCTTATATGAGGTTTCTCATTAAGGCTTCCCTTTGTTGCGAGGATCGTTTCGATCTCATCCCTGACCTAATCGAAACCCTAAAATTGCCCCGATTGAGTCCCCTGAGAGCTGAAATGGTTACGTTAGGCGGGAGAATGCAAAATGTGATCATATTAGCTGCTGATAAAGATTATACAGACAAATATTTGTTGTTTTTAAGAGATGCGTTAATGTCTATCGTTCAACGTTCGAGATATGGTACTGGTGAACAGTCCAAAAGACAAAGAATATTGGATCATTAAATAGTAAATTAGGATCTGCTAACTTCATTTTTAACCCTTACATGCATTATTTATTGTTGCGATATGAATTCTTATGAATGTGTGCACATTTGGATTTGAGGGTTTTCGTTGACAAGTTTGGAATTGGAATAATTAATTAGGGTGTGTTTGAACATAGTCATGTATGTGCAACTGGTTGATGTGATCGTAGATATAAAAACTTGAAAGAATAGGAAGAAACCATTGTTGTGCAAATTTTCTATATAATTTTATGATCAGCTGCGTGAGTATTTCTACAAAGAAGAAGGAATAAAAATCTTATATCCTAGGCTACGTGTACTACTCTAATTTGTACTATTCTAACTACCTAATCAGAATATACAAAAAGAATAAAGAAATACATTTTCCTTCACATGCTCTCACTTATAAGGAATTATCTACAAGTAGACTCTAAGTGTTACAGCTGTATTAAATTAAAGGCCATGAACTGGTGACTTTAGTAATGGTGATCGGCCAGGATCTCTTGTTGTAGTGAGGGATAAAAAACTTTGGTCAAACCACCAAATTTGTCTTTAATATAATCAAAGTGTAGTTCCCGTTCCTTATTTTCTTCACCCTCTTTCTTCTCCTCTGTAAACATGGCTTCTGTGACATAGGGGCTCATTCCAATACCTCTCCTCAAGTTGGAGGGGTTGAGACCACACCCAACTTGCCAATATTGGAATGATGACCCGGTCCTGCCATTTTGGTGAAGACACTACTAAAAATCAGGATTTTAGGGACCAAAAATTAGTGACCAACATTGGTTTGTCAGAAAAAATGACCAACATTGGTCGCCAAATTAGAAAAAAAAAAAAAAAAAACTTAAAGCAATTAGCGACCAAAGTTGGTCACCAATTGGTCGCAAAATTCGTCAACATTTTGACCGGACTGGTCAGACCAATCTGGTCAAAGAAAATTCACAATTGGTGACCAACTTTGGTCGCAAAACTGGACCCACGTTGGCGACCGAAGTTGGTTGCTTCTAGAATGGAAATTTTATGGGGAGATAAGCGACCACAGTTGGTCGCTAATCTGGAATATTAAATTAAATCAGATTTTAATTTAGCGACCAAAGTTGGTTGCTTAACGAAGGAAAATTTTATGGGGAAATAAGCGATCAGAGTTGGTCGCTTATCTGGAATATTAAATTAAATCAGATTTTAATTTAGCGACCGACGTTGGTCGCTTATTGGAGGGAATTTTATGGGGATATTAGCGACCAAAGTCGGTCGCTTAACTGGAAAATTAAAATGAATCAGATTTTCTTTTGGGGACCAACGTTGGTCGCCAGTATAAAAGTATATATATTGGCGACCAAACTTGGTCGCTTTCTTGTTAACATTTTATCAAAATTAAACTCAATTTTGTATTTACTGCATGTCTAAATAATATAAATATAAGCCATTAATGCTTTTGTAATACAAGGGATTAATATGCAGTTAAGTGTATTACGGAGCGTGCGTGCAACATATTTAGTATATATATACTATATTATACTATATATATATATATCGAATATAACTTTAATATATATATATATATAT
>MCJB01052622.1:0-21731 GCA_002018475.1 Nicotiana obtusifolia | reverse complement strand
AAATGGGTTTGGGCTGATGAGGGGGAATTGGGCCGCCGGTGGTTTGATTGAAATTGGGCTAGGTTTTAATTTAAAAGTACCTGGCCCAATCCGGCTTTTCTTCTTCTTTGTTTGATTTCTTAAATTTAAATTCCTTTCTCTTCTTCTTTTTTTTTTTAATTTTTATGATTATATTACTTAGTAATTAAAATCCTAATCTACCAAAATGTAAAGTTAAACTAAATTTCTATTTATAAAAATTAAAATAATGCTAGATTATAGGAATTAAACATTAAAACTAAAAGAGTGTAAAAATGCACTATTTTATGATTTTTAATTTCATGAAATCAACAATTAATAACTCAATCCTAAAAAAGGTAAAATAAATCCTAAATGCAATGCATGATATTTTGAGTATTTTTCAATAATCAATTAATTAACAATTGAGTAATTAAGAACCTAATAAAATCCTAAAATGACTAATAATTAATTAAAAATTATTTAGTGATTTTTTATAAGGGTATTTCGGGTACGGTAAAAATCACGTGCTCACAGTAAGTTTGCCAAAATGATGGGAAACAATAGATGTTCTCTAGTTCCTTCCTCCATACGTTACGATAAAGGAGCCGAAAAGTCCCATCGGTCGCGTCGTTCTAACTTCGGACACGTGTCAATCATCAGCTGGTTGCCTCCGGATGCGAAGCGTCGACTGTTTCCCTATAAAAGCTTCGATCCTTTATTTTTTTTCTATTTTTCGACCAAGCTTTTACCTTCGAGCTTTCCAGCTATCATCCAACTTCTTTCAAACCTTCATATCTTCATCCTTGTTCCTCAACTTTCATAGTTATTTCCAGGTTTTAACCCAAATTTCCTTCAAATCTTCGTATTTTGTTCTTCATCTTTAAAACTTCGTATGCTTTCTTCAAATTTTCAAACCTCCCTAGATAACAATGGATAAAACATCCAAATTTGTTCCTCAGCAAGTTACCTCTTCATCTTCTCAACCGGCCGCCAGTACTGAGGCGGTTGCTCATAAAGTAGTTGCCCTCGAAACGGCTTCTCCCGAGATGGCTGCCGATGAACTGGCCCCCAAGCCTCCCTTGAAATTGTTTATTCCCGGGGGCTGCTCAATTGCAGACGACTTTAAGGTCAAGAAACCCACACGCAAATAGGACCAGGGTGAAGGAGCATCAAGGTACATATGCTCTGTGACCGAAGACGTTCTGCCCGTGGTACGAAGGGACTGCAATTGGGAAGGAAAGGATGCGGTAGTCCTCGGCCCCGAGGATACCATTACTACCCACGTGGAGGGGTACTTAAGTGTTTACACTTACCCCTTCACATTGGGCCCAGTAGACCCGATTGTTCTAGATTTTTGTAAGATACGAGATGTGCCTCGGGCAAATCCATCCATCTCTATGGAGGATCGTGATCCTCCTTTCCTACTTTGTGAACAAGACAGAGTCTCATCGGTTCACGATCGATCATGGATGGTAGGGACGCTTCATTCGGGTGAAGGCCGAAGACTTGATTCCCCCGGGTACATGCCATTCCCTAAGAAGTAGAACGCATCTCGTAAGTGCAATCTTTCCTTAAGCGTCAAAATCTCTTCCTTTTTTTTTCTTTCTTCTCATTCATATTTGTGGTTGTGCAGCTGTCGCCCGGGTTCCAAATGCGGTCCGCCGACTAAAGGAATGGATCGAGGGCATCTGTACTCATATGATGTACTCCGAGCGCACAAGGCGCGGGCTTTCGAAGGGCCGATGGGAGGCCCTTTTTCATGGTAAGGCCTCTCTCTGAATAGTTAATACCATGCCTCAAACTTTCATCATACTGACTTTCCTTCGCCTTTGTTGTTGTAGGTTTGCTTAAGACCACCGAACTTTGGCCTTTGGATGAGGACGTGCCCTTGCCCGTTGATCCCTCCATTGTGGGGCAGCCTAGGCTGCCGTGGAGGAAAATAAAAAATTCGAAGAGAAAACCTTTGGGCTCCCCGAGCTATGAGGTGAAGAAACCAAAGAAGAAGGTGACTCGCAAGCCCAGGAAGAGCTCTAGCTCCCAGGAGCCAAACTCCGATTCTCTTTTCCGACTCAAGGACGAGCCAGAGGAAGACCTCATTTACGTCAACCACAGGATGACCCTTTCCGGGGGGGCAAGAGGAATCCGAGGGGGAGACTCGTAAGGCCGACCTCTCTAAGACTCAAGAGGTCGATATGGAGACCCGGGGTGGAACTCCTCAGGACGCCGGCTCCGCTATGAAGGAAGCCCCCTGTATAATAGAGATTTCGATGATGCCCTCCTACACCCTGTCCATGCTCGAGGAGGCCCAAGAAGGAAAGGAGAAGTCCAATGAAGGGCCCATGGCGCGGATGATCCCCTTCATTCCTTTTTCGGTGGTGTGGATTCGTCCTATTTGGAAGATTTCTCCCAACTGAGCGACTTGGAAGTTCCGAAAAAGGATGCATCCTTGAAAGTTGGCGGGCCGAGTTTAAGCTTGAAATTGATCAACCAGTTCCCTGCTGCGAGTGTGGACCCCAGTCGCAAGAGATCGGTATTCTAACCGTCCCCGAGAATACCTGGGTTCTGTTTGCTCCCGTGGGGATAGCTAGCTACCTCTGATGCCTGGTGACCGAGGAGGACCAGGCAAAATGAATGAGGTAAACTTGTCTTACCTTTTCAATGAGGCGCAACAGATGCTGAACCGGGTAAGACATCACTACATTCCTTCGAACTTTACTTAAGTTTTGATTTTTCTCATGTTTTTCATCTTTTTGCAAGCCTCAGTACTTCATCACGAGAGCTTCCTTCGGTACCGGGTCGAGGTCAATCAGCTCCAGCTCGAGGTCAAAGAGCTTGCCCAAAAAAGGGATATGTACAAGCTTCCTAACGAGCAACAAGAAGGGGTCATTAAGAACCTTTAGACTGAGTTGGATAGGGATCACAAAAAAGCATCGGTCCTAAGGCGGGACCATGCTAACTTGGTTGAAAAGGTAAAGGTCTTTGAAGATAGAAACGAGGAACCGATCATAGTGTCTAATGACAATACCCCGCAGGTCCAGTATAAGATCGACCAGATCGACCAACTCTGATGGACGAAATCCAAGTCATGGCCGATGGGTGAAAAAGCAAGATGGATCTGCTGGCCTTAGAGAAGGAAATCGCCCAGGCGAAACTGTCCTCGGTAGAGGTTCAACTTCGGGTGGCGAAGCAGGCTCAACTAAATGAGAATCTCCAAGCCCAGCTGAGTTGGCCGCCGCAGAAGGGGATGCACTTGGTAAAGAGCTCGAAGCAACGAGGTCTAAGCTGGAGACAACATCAGTCGATGTCGACGAGATGATGGCCCAGTACAAGGCCGATGTCGAAGAAGCCGAGGCCCTCTTGAAGACCAATGCCGAATATGTGAGGCAGCTGTCTCGAAGGGAGGTCCTCGAAGAGATCCATGCCCGAGGCTTCAACCTGTCGGCCGAGATCAAGAAGGCAAAAAGACTTGAGACCGAGGCAAAAAAGCTATCTGAGCCCGAAGGTGCGGAGGGTTTTGAGGGCTCTAAAGAATTCGAAGATCCCGATGGTTCTGGTGATGAATCGGGCTCCGGTGAAGACCAGGCGTGAATGCCTTTGGATTTTTTAGTTTTTGTATTGTGTACATATTTTTTGCTCATTTTGAGGCTGTTTTTATTGGACATTTGTAAAGATATTCTAGAATATATAAAATTCCTCCTTTTAGTAATTTCAAGTCTCTACTATTTTAGCATCTTTTCATAATTATAAATATTTCTAATGCCTTAGCACAGAATCAAACATAGTAATAAGGCATTTATTTTTCGGATGTCCGAACATAACCTGACCTCGATGCAATTTTTGCTCGAAACTTTTGAAAACACGAAGTGACCGGAAGTTTTCCCAAGATGCTTAAATGTTCTTAAATGATGCCTTTTCCGAGGGTAACCTTTTAGCAGGTTCTGATTTTTATTGAAGGCCTTACGTTTTGATTACGGGCTTCGAACGTCTCCGAGCCGTTTTTTAAGGTGGTCGTAGCCTTTTCAGTTTAGGCACTACCTAATAGGTTTTGTGCCTCCGGGTTTTGATAACCCGAGCTGCCCCAACTTATTTCGGACGACAATCCTTGAGTAGGGATAGCCCTTAGGCTCGATGCTTTAAGAGGAAAAACATGTAATAGTAAGGTAGAAACTTTCTTTCATTGTAGCATGTAACGTACAAGATTGAAAGCGTGTAAAAGCTTGTATTATGGCTAAGGTGGCCTACACAGGCACGGTTCACTTAGCTGTTTGGCCCTTACAATAAATCTTAAGTTGACCTGAAATTAAAATCTCAAAGAACAAGCTTAAACAGAGTGCGTTATGGAAATTTGTATCAAATTACCACTATTATCCTTAGCCCCACGGTGGGCGCCAAACTGTTTACCCTTAAAAGTAGATAACAATTGAATTTATATGCGATTTTAAGGATATGTAAACTAATTCAATACAAGTGATTAAGGACGTTAGATAAGCAAATAAAAGATAGAGTAAATAGCCAAACCAATGATGACAGCGAGTTCGAGCTCGGTTAAAGACTTAACAAGAAACCTGCCTTCGGTTCCAACACTTATGAAAAACTTATGAACGAAAGTAAGAACTTTGAGTAACAGAGAGAACAGATGTATATTGCTTTGGTATTCATGTTACAATGTGTCAAATGAATAATCAGCTTCCCCTTTATATAGTAGGGGAGTTTTACCCTAGGTACAACTCTAAGAAAGGTAAAAATCTTCCTGATTTTCTGCTGATACAGGACAAGATTCACGCCGTGATATTTGGTTGAGCACAGATATTACGGCCCTTAGTTAATCGTGTACGGTCCTTTAGTAATGCTCTCCGAGATTTTGGGACTCGAACCGGACCCGGGGACATGGTTTCGATGGCTCCGAGGATAGGTGTTTTTCTTCGGGCCTTGATACAAGAGACGCCTGGCTCTAATTCTGATTCCTTATAGTCATGTCCTTAACCTATTTGCCTCACCGCAAAATCGGGGTGCTCATTAGACTCTGTTTTACCCGTATACAATATCGTTCAAGGTTTGTTTTGTTAACTTCCGCATGACACATGATTATTTCGATCCTAAAAAGTTATATCAGAGCGAGGTTCATGACTGGTTCATCAAGTCGGATTTAGTTCTAGCCACATCCTATTTGACAGTAATTATGATTTTTGTCTGAGGAATTTGACCGCAAAACTACTCACATGAGACAAACTTGTGGTGGAGATTTGGAGATGCGACCTATTGAAGGTTATGTGAAGAAGGTGGATCAAGTTTATTTTGTCAGAAAACACAGACCAATGGAGAGAATTTTTAGGTGTTTGTCCTGATTTTCCTATCTTATTTGATTTTTCTATCTCTTGAAGGAAGGACAACATATTTACTGTAACTGATTTTACCTTTTACAAAAAGAAAAATATAATTTTTTTCATATTTTGGCTAGTCCTTTTCTTTTGGGAGAAAAAAGTTGTGGACTTCTATAAACTAAGGGTCTTTCCTTCTCATTTAGCATAATCCACAACCTAGCCATAAGGGGTTTGAGATTCTTATTTATAGGGAGAATTTTTGGGACAAGTGTTAACTTGTCACTTGTCTGTTCTTGTGAGGTTGTCCTCTCGATCTCGATATTTTGTTCTCTTTTTAATTTATATAGTGAATTGATCATATTTCGCACGTGAACGTAGGTCAATTAACTGAACCACATTAAATATTTGTATCTCTTTTAGTATATTTCTCTTTTGTTATCTGATTTATCGCCGTTCAAGGTTGCTTTGTTAGCTTCCTCATGACACCTGATTATTTCAATCCTAACATTATTTATATATTAATGAATTTACTAAAAAAGTACAAATAATAATTTTCGACTCGGTAAATTAATAGACTATGGGGAATTTCAAACTCGAACCCATAGAATTTAAATCTTGAATATGTCTCTGAAGGAAAGATTTGAAAATGGGGAGCCAATATTGTACTAATGGAATTACAAAGTTTAAAAATCATTAAACTAATCTTCCTTATGTGGAAAGAATAAAGACAAGCTACAAAAGGAACATATTCCTGTTGTGTTCTTCTAAAGTGTCTTTTCTTTACCATGTTTTTGTTTTATATTTAAACATTTTTGGCTCGTCATTTTGTAGGTGGCTTCATTTATTTAGCATATCAATGCATGAAGAATGAGAATGGTAACGAGTTGTGTTTTATGATACAAATTATCTAATAATTTGTTGCATTTAATGGGAAGCACCTTTATTAGCCTAAAAAATGGACCTCTATTGTTGTTGAAGTAGGTGGCGTGCAACATTAGAGGCAATGTATCGAAATATTTGCATGCTTTTTCAGATCTTTAAGTTTCTTAAATTCCTATATAGATTGCCTTCTACATTTCCAGTAAGTTATTAACATTGAACTTGCTAATGGAAGGCCATAAAATTGACAAGCTAGTTGACAATACAACAGAGAGAAGGATTTCCATTTCCTTAACAAGAGAGGCCCCTTTTTTCGCGCTAAAGAGAATTTTATAGAAAACATTATAAAGCTCTTCTTTAAATATTTCATAAATAAAAGTAAGTTGGAATGACATATTTGTACATTAATTAGATCTTATCTCCTGTCACTTTAATCAAAGAAATCAATCTTTATCTATTATATGAGGTGCTATCAAGATTAGGGCAGCTTAAATAGAGCGACATAAACAGTGAAGATTTCATTTAGTTGATCCTAAATTATTTAGAATTGAGATATATTTGTTGTTTTTGTTGTTGTCTAACACACCTTATTATGAAATTTTGTTGAAATTGTATGTTTGAAATTTTTCCAAAAAGCTAATAATAAGTTTTCTCTCCATCGGACCAATAGGATCGTTATGCTAATTACAGATAATTACAAGAACATAGATAAATAGACTATATCATCCAACAAGAGGCATGTTCTTATGTTTAATGCCCTCCCTTATAAGATTCCATTATGATGCAAAGGAATGGGTGCCGGCATATATCTGAAATCAAATAATTATAATCAAGTACTTTAATCATCAAAACATTATCTTTTGGCCTTTAGGATTTTACTAAATACTAAACCTGATCAGCAAATTTGTCCTTGCAAAAGTTTCAAAACTAGATTTCATACAGGAGCTGAATGAGTGACTTAATAAGGCAGTGGTTAGCTTAAAGAAGAGCAAAATTTAAAGAGAATGGTCATTGATTCCATCATTTATGCCCCTTCGGGTGCTTCAAACGACCCTATTCCCTACCTCCACTGGGGCCGAGCTAGGGGCAGAAGGGGTTCATCTGAATCTTCTTCCGCAAAATATTATATTTTGAATATAAGATCAAAATTTTTTATGTATATATTAAATATTGAATCCCCTTAATTGCTTCTTGTGTTTTTTTAAAATCTTTTGAATAAATTAAAAAACATGTATCCACAACTGATCCCACTCCTGCAATAAAAGACAAAGAAGACTGTTGAATACAATGACATATTCAACCATGCATTGGTCTACGAGTTCGGCAAAATGCAGTATTTTGGGGTTGAATCCTATGTGAAAATAAGTATAAAATGAGTGTATACATTTTAGAACAAAGTCTCAATTTAGAAGTCACAACATCTAAGTTCTGGATCTGCCGCTAGTTGAATATTGTGGTTGATAGTAGAAGTGCTGCATTTTCATAAAACAATATGAGAAAATTCCTTTCTTGTTTTTGGAATTTCAACTTAGATTCTGTTTCTAAAATAAACATAGATTAAGATCATAAGCTCAGAAATTTTTAATGACGGTGATAACTATGCCTGTGAATCTTCTTATTATGATTATAAACTTTTGATTAGGACATGAGACAATAAATCAAAATCTCTGCTGAAGAAGGCTGTTGCTTGCTTGCTTTCATGCAGCGTTGTGTGGTCATAGAGAGTTGTTTTCGACTTGAATTTGATCTCAGTGGGACTAAGAAGAATTATTAGAAGCAGATAAGTAATTCAACAGAGTATATATCATACAAAAGCAGAAAAGTTCAGCAAAAATATGAGAAAGATCAGCGGGTTGATATGTATATCACGAAGAGTTTTAGTTGATCCGAACATGTACATTTTGTTAGCAAGTCCATATTTTGTTAGCAAGTGTAACGACCCGCCCGGTCGTTTCAAGAGTTGTAGCCTCGTTTTTTATTTACTTCTCATTTTATACTTTATAGCTGTTATGTGACTTGCCGGATAGTCGGTTCGAGTCCGGAGTGATTTCAGAATGAAATGAAACACTTAATCTCAAGGTTGAAGCTTAAGTTGAAAAAGTTGACCGGATGTTGACTTATGTGTAAACGACTTCGGAATGGAGTTTTGATGATTCCTTTAGCTCCGTTACGTGATTTTGGACTTAGGAGCGTGCTCGGATTGTGATTTGGAGGTCCATAGTTGAATTAGGCTTGAAATGGCGAAAGTTGAAAATTTGAAAAGTTTGACGGGGAGTGAACTTTTTGATATCGGGGTCAGATTGGGATTCCGGGAGTTGGAGTGGATCCGTGGTGTCATTTGTGACTTGTGTGCAAAATTTGGAGTCAGTCAGACGTGATTTGATATGTTTCAGCATCGTTTGTAGGTATTGGAAGTTCAAAGTTCATTAGGCTTGAATCTATGTGCAATTTGCGTTTTTGATGTTATTTGAGGTGATTTAAGGGCTCGACTAAGTTCGTATGATATTTTGGGACTTGATGGTATGTTTGGTTGAGGTCCCGAGGGCCTCGGATTTATTTTGGATGGTTATCGGATGGATTTGAAGTTTGAGGGAATGCTGAAGCTCACCAGCTTCTGGTGCAATCGCACCTGCGAAGTGGGGATCGCAGGTGCATTCTCGCGGAAGCGAGAAGGGAGCCGCAAAAGCGGTCAGGGAGGAAGTGAGAAAAGGTCGCAGGTGCGAGGTTATTTTCGCACCTGCGTGGTCGCAGATGCGGCGTTAAAGGCGTAGAAGCGGAGGACTCACAGGTGCGATGGGGAATCCGCACCTACAATTGCGCAGATGCGAGGCGATGACCACAGAAGCGGAGGTCCAGCTCCAGTGGTTCACCACAGAAGCGGAACTTTTGTCGCTTTTGCGACACCGCAGATGCAGTTAAGTGTCCGCAGAAGCGGAAAGGCTGCACAGAAAGTTAAAATACAAGGGTTCGCGATTTTGGCTTCATTTCAAACATTTTGAGCTTGGGTTTTGGCTATTCTTAAGAGGATTTTCGAGGGGATTCTTAAGGTTAGTCCCTTGTGCTTGTTTTTTATCAATAATCTTGTTTCCCCATTGATTTTCCCACCTAGTTGATGTGTATTTAAGGTGTAAATTAGTGGTTTGAGGCTAGGAATTTGGAGAGTTTGATTTGGGGATTTGGGTGCGATTTGGTGTCAGATTTTGGTAAAATTGGTATGGTTGGACTCTTGGTTGAATAAGCTTTCATATTTTATGACTTTTGTCGGATTTCGAGACGTGGGGCCAGGGAGGGGGGCGTCTTTGGGCCGATTTTGACTTTTGATTAATAACTTCGTATTTTCTTCTAGAATTAATTCTTTTAGTCCGTGTTGATTGTATTGTACTACCTGTGGCTAGATTTGGGTCATTTGGAGGTCAAATTGCAAGGCAAAGGTGTATTGAAGTAGAGATTTGCTCGAATTGAGGTAAGTAACACTTTTAAACTTGGCTCTGAGGGTTCGAAACCCCGAATTATGTGTTATATGATTGGTGTTGAGGTGACGCACATGCCAAGTGACGGGCGTGCGGGCGTGCACCGTGAGAACTGTGACTTGGTCGATTTCATGGAACTGTATAGTGGATTTTATCTTGTTGATATTCGTGTTTTCATCATGTGATAAAGTAATTGAGATGTCAATCATGCTAGAGATCATGTCTAGGTTATATGCTAATACTAATGGGACCCATAGTGGTCGTTTCTTGCTGTTGGCTTATTGATTTCATTGAAATTTCGTACTCAGTCATATTCATTTATCACATTTTATGTCTCAGTCTCTATTGCTATTTATTGATACATCATATCATCATTTTCTGGCTAGTTTCATGGCATTGTGATCCCGTGAGAGAGAGACTGGAGAAATTGATGACTGAGTGACGCCGAGGGCCTGATCATGAGTGACATTTATGGGATCGGGCTGCATGCTGCAATGGGTTTTACTGCTTTACGATAGCGCTTGGGCTGAAGGAGCCCCTACGAAGTCTGCACACACCCCCAGTGAGCGCGGTTAATTGATATTGAGGGATGGATCTTCCATGGACATGGATCTTGTTCGAAGCATTTATACCTGGGGATGGATCTTCCCCGTGGACTTGGTTGGCCCTACCCAGTATTGAGAGACTGACTCTCAGTTGATGTATATATTTTTGGGATGGATCTTCCCTGGGCCGGATTGGCCATATACAGTACTGAGTGATTGAGATTTTGAGAGCGTGAGCATACGAAGCTTTTAGCATGGTGCATTACATACAGCATGTGCATTGGCATATAGAAGTAGAGAAGTTATATTCTTCATATCATTCAAAATTGATCTATATTACTGGTATTGAGTTTAACTGTTGAACTTGAAAGCATGTCTATGTTTCTACACTGTTATTTCTATATTGAGTTGTACCGGTTGAGTCCGTCACTGCTTTCAGTCCAAAGATTAGATTTTTTACTTATTGAGTTGGTTGTACTCACGCTACACCCTCACATCATGTGCAGATCCAGGTGTTTGCGATCACGGCGGCTGCTGAGTTCTGGAGTCAGGATCTTCGTAGATTATCGAGGTTGCTGCATGGCGTTCGCAAACCTTGACTGTCCTTCATTATCTTCATTTATATTTTAGTTCTTATTCTCTAGACGTTGTATTAGACTATATCCATGTATAGATGCTCATGTCTCGGTGACACTCCGGTTTTGGGAGCGATCTGTATTGAGTTGCGAATTTTATTCTGTTTTTAAAAAGTTTTTCTTAAATTTAACTGCTTCCGTATTTTTCAAAACTTTTGTTGTGTTGAAATAGTTGAGTAGTTGGCTTGCCTAGTTCCATGATAGGCGTCATCACAATGATTTAGTTTTGGATTGTGACAGCAAGTCAATCGATATGGTAACATGTAAATAAAATAATAATCTTGTATAACAGTTAAATTGATATGTAAAGTCTTTACACCTCGTCAATGTATATATAACTTAAATAGCTAGTCAATTAAATCACCGCGCTAACCTAGATGAATTTTCATGGCGATGTCTTTAGTGTGTTAATGTTCTATTGGTCTTTTCATTAGACAAAATTTGAAAGGATGGTAAGATGAGCACAGCAACTGAACATCAGCAGTGAATTCTGGATAAGAACAAGATTGAATATTAACGATCGTCCTATTTTGGTCAATATTATCCAAATAAAAGATGTATCTTTGTGCTATAGTTGATCATTAAAATGCATTTTCATAAAGCAGTATGAGGACAGGACACTCCCTTTTTATCTTGGATGGAAATTCAACTTAGATTCTGTTTCCAGATATAGTAAGTTGGACAGTTAAAGAGGGAATGGACTACTTAGCAACCACATTTTGAACATCTATCACCCAACAAAAAAAAAAGGACAAGCTAAATATAAAAAATTATATTTTTCTTTTCCTAAAAGTTAAAATCAATAATAGTAAATTTGTTGCCCTTTCTTTAAGACATAGAAAAATCAAATATGATAAAAAAAATCACGAAAACTACTATATTCAGGTCAAGCGCTTAAAGTAATGATCGGCGGAACCAAAATTTTTATTAAAGAGAGCCAAAATATATTAAAGTAAATATACGAAAAAGTCACGGAATTCAATATATACTATACATACATTACTTTTTTCTAACTTATCTACATAGTGAAATTTCCGACGTCAATTGACAAGTCATTCAAGACATTGAGAAGTTCTATTTTACACTATGTTTCTTTTGCTGAAACTAGGACTTACTATTTTTTGTTTTTTCCATCTAACTTTAATAAGAAGGGAACTGATTCTTGAAGCACAATTGTAATTGTCTTCACACGTAGATTATGAGCCGGTGCTTTACTATACTCTGCAGTTCAATCCAAACAATTCCACTATCCAGTTACGTTTTAGCACGACAAGGTCCAGTACAGTAGGTAACAGGCGAGCTCATTTTATCTCTCGAGCCACAACGATAAATAGGCAATGCACCATTCTTGCTGATATAATCCGAATTCATTGGGCACATATATCCGACTCTACATCCGCAACACCCATTCATCACCAATACAAATTTTCTTGACAAGTTGGTACGGCGGAGAAGTCAACCCCTCGGTCTCAGCCTATGATTAAAGGATCAGCGAGGACTATGCCTACAGAATCATAGACGAATCTAAAAGGTTGATTAAAACTTTACGTGAATCCACTAATTTTTTTTCCGAACTTTCATAATAAAAAATTACAAATATTTAAATGTGAATCAGAATGAATAAAGGAATCACTGACGAGCAACGATGACTCTATAAAAATTGTATTACAGCAAGTAATCATCAGATTATGAATAGATGCTGATGGAGATGGAGACTCCTTGGTGAACAGCTTATCATTTTAGTTACCTAATTATAATTAAGCAAAGCTAAACATACAAGCTGGTTTGCCCGAGAGGTTAAGGGGGAAGACTTAAGATCTTCTGCACATAAGTGCGCATGGGTTCGAACCCCATAGCCAGCATTTTTATTTAAATGGTTTCCTCTCAAAATATGCAAATTCAAGTGGCTTTACTAATTCTAACTACTTCCTTGTCTCAATTTATATGACATTTTCTTTTTCGAGAATTAGACTATGTAAAATGTATATATTTTTGTCATATTGACCAACACTTTAAAATGTATATATTTTTATCATATTGACATGAGAAAAATTATTACTTTTACCGTTTTTTGTATAGTTTTAGATATTTGAATTTTAATTTAAAATATTGGGTTGATCTAATCAAAATTAACTTTAAAAAATCAATCAATTGATTCTTGAAAAGAAAAAAAAAATCATATAAATTGAGAAGGGGAGTAATATGAAGGATTCTGAGATGCACATAGCATCTGAACATCAAACATGCAAATTCGGGATAAGAAAAAACATTTAATAATATGGTCCTCCTTTTGAATATTATCCAGATAAATTAATGTAATTTCATACAGAAAATGATTTTTGCTATATATCTTGTCAACTTCATATACTTTGTAGGTTATTTAACTAGATGAACAATAATATGTGGACAATAAAAAAGATTTAAACGCTTTCAAACTTTTTAACAATGTCAGTTGAGAATAGCACTAGCTAGGAGCTCTAGAAATACTGGCACCATTTCGTCTAATTCCAAACCTATTGAGATTTCATAGACTTAAAAGTAATATTGGCATACTGCCAATGAATCCTTTTAATAAATAAAAATGTTATAAAAAAATTTTATGTCTAATTATGCCAATGAGCTCTAGACGTAAATTACTTCTTGAGGATTTTTCATAAAGCACAGTAGTTTAAAGCCTAATAATTATAGTTTGCCTAATTACTAATTGTAGTTACTGTTTAATTGTTGGTAACTTTTATCATTTGTATTCAAACGCGCAACGAGTACAGCCTGTGTCAACTGTATTTGTTTGCGCAATTGTGTTCATTCGCACAACAAATACAACATGTATCAACTGTAGCCAAGGTGAAATACAAGGATGTATACAAAGGATACAACTTGTATTGACTGTATGCATGAAAATATACAAAGGATACAACCTGTATCGACTCGAATGTATTCGTATCGACTATATTCGTTCACATAATGAATACAACTAAAACGAAATATAAAAATACGAAAAAATAAATTGCTCTTGCAAATGAGCTCT
Source organism: Nicotiana obtusifolia (assembly GCA_002018475.1). Classification (NCBI taxonomy): domain Eukaryota; kingdom Viridiplantae; phylum Streptophyta; class Magnoliopsida; order Solanales; family Solanaceae; genus Nicotiana; species Nicotiana obtusifolia. The sequence goes on along the minus strand of MCJB01052622.1, from coordinate 7,853 downwards.
AGATGTAAATTACTTCTTGAGGATTTTTCATAAAGCACCGTAGTTTAGAGCCTAATAATTATAGTTTGCCTAATTTCTAATTGTAGCTACTTTTCAATTGTTGGTAACTTTTATCATTTGTATTCAAACGTGCAACGAATATAGCCTGTGTCAACTGTATTTGTTCGCGCAATTGTGTTCGCTCACGCAACACATATAACATGTATCAACTGTAACAAGGTGAAATACAAGGATGTATACAAAGGATACAACTTGTATTGACTGTATACATGAGTGTATACAAAGGATACAACCTGTATCGACTTCACTGTATTCATATCGACTATATTCATTCACATAATGATTACAACTAAAACGAAATATAGAAATACGGAAAATAAATTGCTCTTGACAATTAGCTCTAGAGGTAAATTACTTCTTGAGGATTTTTCATAAAGCACTGTAGTTTAGAGCCTAATAATTATAGTAAGCCTAATTACTAATTGTAGCAACTGTTCAATTATTGATGACTTTTATCATTTGTATTCAAACGCGCAACGAATATAGCCTGTGTCAAATGTATTTGTTCGCGCAATTTTGTTCATTCGCACAACAAATACAACATGTTTCAACTGTGGCCAAGGTGAAATACAAGGATGTATACAAAGGATACAACTTGTATTGACTGTATACATGAGTGTATACAAAGGATACAACCTGTATCGACTCGACTGTATTCGTATCGACTATATTCGTTCACATAATGAATACAACTAAAACGAAATATAGAAATACGAAAAAATAAATTGCTCTTGTTGAGAGTCGAGCTCAAGACTGCTAATTAAGCAAGCGCTCTAACCAACCGAGCTACGAGAGCTTGGTTCTCTCTTGTTTCAGTTCAAAACAATTAATCTCTTATTTCATGGATTTGCTATAAAATTCAAATATAGTTAGGAATGGTAAATTTGCTGAAAGTATAGCTATGAATGATAAATACAGTGTAAATGTTTGATGTGTCGCGTAATGTTTCCTTAATTATTTTAAACTTGTGATCCGTATTGTTACTGACTTGTGCTTTTATGAATTATAGTATGTTTAACTAAGCTTCTTCAAGGCAAAAGCGCTTCTTCTTCTCTCTTTTTTTTTTTCCTTCAAAAAAGTGCATTTGTTTTAATGTTAAGATGTTTGGCCAAGCTTTTAGGAGGAAAAAAATACTTTTGAGTAGAATAGAAGCTGAAAATAATAGGTTTTCGATCCCCAAAAGCAAAAGCAAAAGTTGCTTTTACTTTTTCTCTTGGAAAAAATATCCTTAACAAAATATTGTATATACCAAAATAACCCTACTCAATTTAACCTAATATTTAGCTACGTTAAACTCAAATCTCCAAATGTATAAGGTTTTTTTATTATTATTTTTAGGATAGATTTCTTATATATGATGACTTTTGGGTGAATAATTTTGTATTTGTTAAATAATTTTATAGATTTCTTATTTCTTATAGTCTTTCATAATATTAGAAATAACTTATCTACTTAAATAATATGTATTACATATTAAGCAAATCTTTTATGTTCTTACTAGTGATACTTAAAAGCACTTTTTGAAAAGTTTGGATAAACAAAAATTGTTGGTCAAAAATACTTTTCAAATTGATTAGCCAAACACAAATTATTTTTCTCCGGAGGTATTTTTTTTCTCAAAGCACTTTTGCAAAAAAAATATTTTTAAAATAAGTTAATTTTAGAAGTTTGTCCAAACATCCTATTAATTTTATTTTCATGTAATAAAAATAAACTACCTGTTATGGATTTGGATTTAACAAACAGGAGGATAAAAGGGGTCTTTCTAATCTAGAAAATTAATTTAACATTAAAATTTTTGCTCGTAGAAATTCATTGGATATTTGAAAATGGTTGATGTTTGGCTATAATTATATATTTTTAGTGCATTACTTATCTTAATTTAGGTGCTTTAATGCTACATTGTACTATATTTGTGCTTAATTGAGTTTATTTTATGTGTAGGTACTTTGGAGATGAAATTGAGAGCGAACTAGAGATTTTATGTGTACTTTATACACTACAAGAATGGAAGTGATTCCGAGTTATGTAAATGTTATATAGCTAATTCGAGCTTTTTGAAGTTTTGAAGTCTGAGTAAAACCAAAAGGATTGAGGCGGGATCACGTTCAGGGATCAAGGACAGTGTATGCATAGGAAAAAAAATTTATCAAGGGAATAAAACAAGAATGCCACGTGATAATTTGGAACACAGAAGAGATTTCACAATTAATTGGCATGTCTGGCTATGTGGGGGACAAAGGATGTTGGTCATTTTTGTTCAAATTGAAAGTCCCTGAATTCGTCCACTAATGCGGCGTGCAGTGCGTCGCTCAGTGCGGCGTGCTTGTGTAAATTTCGCCTGCCTTTTGAATTGTTAAGCTCCCTGATAAACCCCACTACCTCACTGTGTGGCGCATCGCCCATGCGGCTTTCCTGTGTATTTATTACAGAGTATTTTTCCTATTTCGCGCAGGAGAAGGTGGTTTCGTCTGGGCTCCACCCTACTGTAAGGCCCCGTAAAATTTCGACAAGAAATTGAAGGTTTTGTGGTGTTGAGGTAGGTTTTTGAAGGTTGTAGAAATTCTTAGCGGCTCGCAAGCTCGGCCTGGTTCGGACTCTTTTGGGTTGAAGAATGCACTGAGGAATTAGTGAAAAATTTTGACAGAAGAAGGCATTATGTTGTCTGTTTCGCGACCGCAGAACCGTTTTGCGGGCCACATAATAGTCGCAGAGTTAAGCAGGGAGTTGTTGAAATTTGAAAGATTTTTTGCGGCTATTCCGTGTGAGCACGTGATTTTTACCGTACCCGAATTATCTTTATGAAAATCATTAGAACAATTTGTGATTAATCATTAGTCATTTTAGGATTTATTAGGTTAGTAATTGTTCAATTGATAGTTAATTAATTCATGAAAAAAAACACAAAATATTACGCATGGCTTTTAGGATATGTTTTACATTTTTAGGATTAACTTAGTAATTGGTTGTTTGATAAAATTGGAAAATCATAAAAATAGTGCATGTTTACACTCTTTTAGTTTTAATGTTTAAATTCTTAGAGTTAGCATTATTATTTAACTTCATGGAGTAATTATTTTTAACTTAATATTTTGGTAAAATTAGAGTTTAGTTATTGAGTAATCTAGTTGTTAAAAGTAAAGAAGACTTTATAATTAAGAAATAAGAAAGAAAGAAGGTAGATGGATTGGGCTAAGTCCTAAACTGAAAATGGCCCAAATCAAATACCCTCACCAGACCAGCCCAATTACCCTCATCAACCCAAAAGTTCCCCTTTCCCTTTAGCCCGATCTGGGCCGTCGATCTTAATCAAATCAACGGCCACGAACTCGCCCCACCCCCCATATAAAAACATCTTTAACATTAACCCTAAACCTAATCTAACCCACCCCCACCGCCGCGCCCCCGCTCTTCTTCTTCTATCTTCTGGTTTCCTCCGCTCAACTCATCCAAACTCGGACGAGTTTAACCCCACTCGTCCGTGGTCCCCCCTTTTCCCCACGTACCCCTAGCCCTAACGAACTCCTGACAAACATTATGGCATTCAAGTATTTCGTCGATTTTGGGGACCATTTTCGGATCAAATGGGGACCGTGGATCGATTTTTAGTCGATCCCCGCCTTCCATCTGTCCCGATTTGGTTTTCAAAAGGGATTTTGGAAGATTTTCGGATAAAAAAGGTTTGGGGAATTTTTCTTTTGTTTTTGGGTTTATTTTCGGGTTCCTTTGGGGGAAGGATTTTGGGGAAACTATATATATAATTAGAGTTGTGTTTTCAAGGGAGAGGTTTTTAACAGTAGAAGAGACTGAGTGAGGTCTAGAAGAAACGAAAAAGAAAAACAGGAGAAAGAAAAAAAAACAGTAAGAAAAAGGGGAAGAAACGGAAACAGAAGAGAAAAAAAGAAACAGAAAAATTTCGGAAAAAGGAGAAGAAAAGAAAGACAAAAACAGAGAATAGGTTGAAACATTGAGAGAGGAGAGGATTCGTTCATAGCGGAAACAACGAAAAAAAAACAGTACAAAAAGGGAAACTGAGAAACAACAAAAAACTCGACTGATTTTCTTAGAGTGGCAAGAGAAGCTGTGATTGTTTGTTGCCGGTCACTGTTACTGTCTCGCGTCGCCGTTCCGATTTGGTCGCTATCGCTTCTTGTGAGGTATGTCGAAAACAACATCTGTAACTCTCTTTCAATATGTAAATGAAGCTTTAGTTTTTGTTGGTTCCATGACTACGCCTATTTGCCCGGATTCGTTGCATTTGTTTGTTGCGTATGCTTTAAAGGGGTATGTCTCTCCTCGCTGAATGAATGAGCTTTCTTCACTACTTTTCGATTCGAAAAAATGAAGTTGTTTCTACTGTTTGATGTCACTATGCAATTGAGATTTCATTTTTTTTGATGATGACAAAAACTGTTCTGTCTTTTGATTGGCCTCTTATTGCTGCATTCGGATATAGTTGCGATTTTTTTTAGTTCTGGTCAGTTTTAAAAAATTACGTTTCTGAGCATTTTCTTGCATAAATCATAGAACTTGTATTGAGATCTAGGAATCAGAAAATCAACGTGAATGGAATTGGTTTAATTGGATTAACAAATTTGTTTGAACCAACTGCCTGTCCTAAAACTCCAAATGATCAACGATGAAAATACATTATAGCGTTAAAGGATTACTGAAATTTACTGCTTTATGAGTTAGCATTTTCAAACGACGAATAAGATTATTGTGTAATGTTTATACATAAACTCTATGGCTTATGTTTTCTGGCGAATTGGGCCGTGGGAGGGGTTGGACATTAAGGATGAACGGTTGAGTGTATATATTGTTAATCATTTTGCCTTGATAGTTATTCGATAGTAGCGTGTTTAGGCCGACCACACTTGGGTAGGCAATATTAGGATGTTTTATTAATTTTTCTGTTTTTGAGGTTTGAGGTCGTCTCCCTTAGTTAAATTTGTCCGGGGAATGCCCCGAAGGATTTATGTATATTATATTCCGGGGAATACCCTGAAGTACTTGTATTTGGAGGCCTAAAGCAAAACTCGTAGTATTTTAGTTTTAGTTTTCTTTTTATTAGGCGGGAACAACCTCGAACCTCATGTGTGTTTGTTTTCTTCTGTGTTTGTTTTATCTCAATTCAAATATTCTAAAAGCCAATTAAATTGAGTATGCAACCGTAATTTTTCACGGGACTCGGGGAATGCCTAACACCTTCTCCCCGAGTCAAAAGAACCCCCTTATCCAAATCTCTGGTTCGAACTTGACTTCGAGTCTAAGTTCTGAAATGGTGGCCTGACGCACCGAAATCAATCGTCAGGTGGCGACTCTAAATTTAATTTTGTCACCATAAAAATCTTTTTTTTGAGAGTTTTATTAGATCTTTTATTTATTTGAAAGATTTAGTAAAAATCTCGCGCTCTAAAAAAAGAGGGGTGACATCTCTGGCGACTCTGCTGGGGAGTTCTAAATAAAAATTTTGCGGGTTCGAGCTAGTACTTGATTTTGTTGGCTTTTAAAATATTTGATTGAGCTTTATGTTTTTATTTATTTATTTTATTTGTTTTATTTGCTTTATTTAATTTTATTATGTTTTATTATTTGCTAGTTGCTTATGTGTTTACAATTTTTGCTTTATGTGTTTACTGCTTTATAACTGTCATCATATGCATTGCCCGGTCATTTCTTTCTGCAACAAGTCTCGTAGCACGCGTCGCGTGCACGAATTCTTTGTCGAGTCACCTTAATTTAGGAGGGGGAGCCGTCGGACGTATGGAGTGGGTGGAAAGCTCAAGCAGCCACCATCGACCATACGCACCCCGAATTGCCTTGTTAGTAAACCCCAAACTTAGGTCAGCCTTTAGGTCACTCTTATTTGCATCATATCATTTAGACTTAGTAGGGCTCGGTCCCAGGTATCGTGTCCCTTTGAAAGAAACTCGTCCAAATTTTGTCAAAATGGGCCCACGGCCCAAAGTGACATTTTATTCATCCTATGTGCTAAATGTTGCATCTGTGGGGGTAAAAAGGTCGTTTTGCGGACCAATGTCTTGGAAAGAAGGGTGAATGAATTAAATAGGACCCTACTGTCATTTTCTTTCACATTATTTTCTAAAAAAAAATCAAATCAAAAATCAAAAAATTACATTTCCCTTTACATCTTTTTTCGAAAAAAAAGAGAAAAGAAAAAGAAAAACTCGAAAAAAAAAAGAGAAAAGAAAATCCAAAAGATTTTACATCATTTTTTTTAAGAACTCAAAAGATAGTTTTATATTTTTTCATCATTTTCAAGAAAACAAAGATATAGTTTTTAGTTGCACTTTTCCGAACTACGCGAAACTGATTCTCGTCTTCCGAGCGGGATACGTAGGCAACCCACATAGGGTCCGGTCGTCCTAGTAGGTCTAGGTACTTGGCTTCCGGGGTCGTAGCCATATTTTGCATGTTTAGCCACTTTTGGCCATATTGGTCATTCTTGCAAAACAATGGGTATTTTGCAAAGGTGGTTCAATTGCCCATCCTGGGTCCATGATTCAGTGTCCTATCACTCTAAGTCCTGTCCGTGTCAGGTTTGCGTCCCTAGTCACACTTGGCCATATCGGCCATTTTGCAAAATAGTCCATTTCTGCAAAGTAATCCTTTAAGACCATGATTATTGGGATCGTGTAGGCTTCACGCACAGTATTTCTCATGCTTAAGGGGGTCAACTTTGTCAAGTTTGCATTAATGGTCACTTTCAACCACTTAGGCCAGTCTGCAGTTGTAGCCAAATTGTGTATTGCACTTGTCCATTAGGAGATATTGTGGTGTCATAGCAATTTGCTGAGTCGTTAACCATGTCTCTTTCATTCAGGTATGGACCCGTTGATTCGATCCAGGGTGCTGATGGTGGTAAAGGTCCCTAAGAAATTGGTCAAGTGGTGGAACATGTTTTCTTTGTTGGAACAGCATGAATTGATGCATAAATTGGGTACTCTAACCTCTCTTCTTGACATCACACCTCGCCCAGACTTAGTGGAGGCGATGCTGACTTATTGGAACCCGCAGAACTTGACTTTTAAATTTGGGGAGTGTGAGATGACTCCCACTCTGGCGGAAATGTCCGGTCTCACCCGATTAAGTTACGTAGGCAAGAACATGATACTTCCCCGGGACCACTCTAGGACAAGATTTCTCAACGACCTGGGCCTAAAAGATAACAAGCATTTAAAGTGCCTCGAGCAATCTTGGATATCGTTGGATTATTTGTTTGCTAGGTTTGGACCGCAGGATAGCTTTGATGTCTTTTGGGATGAATTTTGCACAACCAAAGAAAAATGGAAAAGACGTCGCCTCGAAGCCTTCAGCCTCGCCTTGTTAGGATTATTGGTTTTTCCATTAGACGAGAAGCACATTAGCACCCGTCTGCAATCAGTGGTCACGGCACTATTTCATGAAAAGCAACACAAGACCGTTACCATTGTGCCTATGATCTTGGCAGAGTTATATCGAGCCTTGAGTGAAGTGAGGGGAGGTGTTAGGTATTTTGAGGGAAGCAATCTTTTGCTGCAATTATGGATGATGGAGCATTTGCATACAGCTTCCTTACTTTGTCCCATCGACCGTGCCTTGAGAGATCGGGTGATATGTATTGAGCGCAGGATAAGGTCTCCTAAGTTCACATATCCGATAGGTGTCACAGCTTGGGTCGAGTTCCTTGGTTCGAGGACAAACGAGAATGTTTTGTGGGCTTACCTTTGGCTACCTTTAGATGACATTTTGGTAGGATGCCTCATGCAACCTTTCCTGATGCTGATAGG
>MCJB01052621.1:0-22754 GCA_002018475.1 Nicotiana obtusifolia | reverse complement strand
ATACCTCGAAATCGTCTTCATTTGGTTGCTTTCCCTCAAACTCATCGTTCGAGGCCGGCTTCTGTAATTGCTATTTGGCTTTCTGTTAGTGATCGATGGACCTCGATGTTGTTTCTTCTATTGCAAACATTTCCGTTGCTGCATGCTGCTCACCATAAACGGTGGTGATCCCTTCAATCGAGGGGAATTTCAACATCTGGTGCAAAGTTGATGGTACCGCCCTGATGTCATGTCTCCAGGGCCTTCCGAGCAGGGCGTTGTATCTCATATCGCCTTCGATTACACAGAATCTTGTTGCCCTGGAGGTACCAGCTATGTTCACCATTAATGTTATTTCTCCCTTAGTTGTTTCTGTCGCCATGTTGAAACCGTTGAGTATCTGAACTTCGGAGACGATTTGACTTGTTAGTCCCAACTGTTCGACGACCCAGGACCGGATTATGTTGGCTGAACTTCCAGGGTCGATAAGAACGCGTTTTACTCGGGTATCCTGTATCATCATTGATATCACTAATGCATCGTTATGAGGTTGTGCAAGGTCCTCGATTTCCCTGTCGCTAAAGCATAAAGTCCCTTCGGGAGTATAGTCTCTAGTTCGTTTTTCACGGGTGATGGAGATTTTCGTACGCTTCAATACCGGTACTTGGGGTGCGTCCACCCCTCCAATTATCATGTTGATAGTGTGTTTCGGTTCCCTTTGGTCTGCCGCCCTGTCCCTGTTCTCATAATGAGTTTTTGCCCGGTCACTAAGAAATTCTCGAAGATGTCCGTTTTCGAGCAATCGGGCAACCTCCTCCCTCAACTGTCTGCAATCTTCGGTTCTATGGCCATGAGTGCCATGATATTTACATACGAGGTTAGGATCCCTCTTGGCGGGATCGGTTTGAAGTGGTCTTGGCCATCTGGTGTCTTTGATGCTGCCAATTGCTGAGACCAAAGTTGCCGAATCAATATTAAAGTTGTATTCGGACAACCGGGTTGCTTCTCGTCGATCATGGTTTTTCTTGAAGTTGCCTTTTGGCAACGGCCTCCTGTTCCTTTGGTTCCCTTCGTATCTATTTTCCTGTCTCGGGACCTTGAGTCCCTTTGACAAAAGCCGTCGATCTTCTGGGTATGGTCGATGTCTGTCTCGACTTGACCTTGGTTCTTGGAATTTGTCTCTTCGAGATCGATCGAAAACCTTGGCCGTATAAGAGGAACCCGATGCGACTCCGACTTGATCATCTTCTATTCTGATTTTCGACTGATATCGGTTGTGAATATCAGCCCATGTGATGGCCGGGTACTCGATCAAACTCTGCTTAAGCTGCCTTGATGCGGCAGAGCTACCGGTGTTTAACCCTTGAGTGAAAGCTTGCACCGCCCAGTCGTCTGTAACCGGTGGTAAATCCATTCGCTCCATTTGGAATCGAGATACGAATTCCCTTAGTGGTTCACTATCATGTTGCCTGACTTTGAACAAATCAGACTTCCTTGTTTCAACTTTAATGGCCCCTGCATGGGCTTTGACAAACGAATCTGCTAACATAGCGAAGGAGTCAATGGAATTTGGTGGTAAATTGTGATACCAAGTCATCGCTCCTTTGGATAGAGTTTCTCCGAATTTCTTTAGGAGGACGGACTCGATTTCGTCGTCCTCGAGGTCGTTTCCCTTTATAGCACAAGTATAGGCTGTTACGTGCTCATTTGGGTCCGAGGTTCCATTGTACTTAGGAATATCGGGCATGCGAAATTTTTTGGGGATTGGCTTCGGAGTGGCGCTGGAAGGGAATAGTTTTTGTATGAAGTTTTTGGCATCCAAACCCTTCAATACCGGAGGTGCTCCCGGTATCTGGTCTACCCTTGAGTTATATGTTTTGACCCTTTTATCATTGGCTTCGATTCTTTTTTCGCCTGTTTCGACCCGCTTGGTTAATTCTTCCAGCATTTTGATAATTCCGGGATTGGTCCCGGCACCGCTTTCATCCGGTGTCACTATGACCGGCTCGTTTTGTCCGATTGCTGCTCGAGGGGTAGCATTTTCTGCTCTGTCTGGGCTCCGGGTGCGGCTTTGTAGTTGGGCTATAGCTACTTGTTGAGCTTGTAGCATGTCAAATACTACCCTGAGGCTGATTTCGCCTTCTCCGCTTTGTTGAATTCCTGAGCGGTTCTCCCCCCGAATGCTATGTGTTGAGCCGAATGCTTGGTCGGCTTCGATCGCCACTTGAGAATTGACATCGGCTGGGACTTCATGTCCGGGCAAATTGTTGTTTTCTATTTGGTTGTTGATCTCGTTACTGTGGGGAAGTGATTGTGCCATGATTAATCTGTGTCCTGAAAGACAAAGAATTCTGCAAAGAGCAAGTGTAAAATTGTGTTTTCAAGAAAAAATGTATCAAAAATTTACTAATATCCTTAGCCCCACGGTGGGCGCCAAACTGTTTACCCTTAAAATCGGATAACAATTGAATTTGTTCGCAGAGCTAAGGATCCGTAAATCAGTTTGATACAAAATAAACGTAAGTAGTAAGTAATCAGAGTGCTATAAGAGAGATAGAGCAATCAAACCGTAAATATATTAATGAAGAATCGCATGTAATGGAGCAATATCTAAACAAACAGTAGTAGAGAGCTTAATATTGAATTATGAAGAACAGTAGAGATGATAAAGTAAATTGCCTAGTGAGATGAGAAGAATGAGTTGCCATTCAATGAAGGATCTCTGCCTTTTTTACAGGCAAGTGTTAAAGTCCTAGGTAAGTGTAAAAGTCATAAGTAAGTGTAAGAGTCATAATAAAAGCAGGGAACTGATTACAAGGAAAACCCCATTAATCATGGGATTTAATACTCTTAAATGATAGCATAACGGCCGTAATGGTTGAGGTAATTAATTCTGGCGAAACATCCGATGATTAGCGAGACCTTCGGGTTGGGGCCGGTCCACAATCACAAAGCGTCTCCTGGCCGACTATACCAGTTGTTTTATTTCGGTCTCTCCATCCAGTGCGACCGATTTGCCGTTCCTGGACCGGGGCAACCCGATCTCATTTCGTACCCGAACCCGACTTCATTTAGGTATATCCGACCCAATACAGAGTCGGTGGAGGAAGGACATGTTCTTATGTTTCAGCAGAGTCATACAATTAGAGCATCTAAACAGTGACAGATAACAAAATGTTAAACTTATGCTAGTATGGTAGATACGTACAGCCTAGAACCAATAGGATGAGTAAGAACAGAAGATATCCAAATCAGATTATTTTCTTTGATAACATCCAAGTCAAATAATAAATGCTAGGATTTCATATAATGTGATTACAACATCATCATGTTCAAGAATATCGTATATCTTTAGTACATCATGAGCAATGTCAATCATGTGTTATCAGGCCTTTGGTGTTCTGAAGCTGCCAATAACTGCAATCATGTGACAGAAAGTTTTTTTCATCACAGATTCATATCAGAAGCCCAGATACTTGGACGAGCGTTCTAATAAAGGTTCCAATGTACTAGGAGAAAATTTTCTGGCAAAAAGGGAACAAAGTGAAGTCGTCTGGTTATTATAGACACACGTCCCCCCTTCCACAATTTTCTTGAGGAACTGATCTGTGATATCAGCCTTTCCAAATGTAGCAGGATGAGCACCACCTCTAGACCAGTCTACTAAAGTGAGACTCCTATTTGCCAGGAGATGAGGAGATTGAATGTGCAACATTGTTGGGAAATAGTGCTCATCAACATAACATGATGGTTTGCAGAACTGTTCAAATTTTGGGTAGTATACTTGATCTTTAACAATGTCAATAGCCAGTTTCCTGTTAACTTCAAACCACTGGGATCCTTTACGCCATTCAGTGATGTTAACCTCAGGCGACATGTTCTTATTATAACGCCCTCTTCCAACAGGTCCAAGATCATCAAATACACTTATAAAGCTGTGCCTGGATTCTGATATGTAGCGATAGACAACACTGAAGTTGTGGAGAGGAATGCACGACTCAGATAGGAGGACAAACCATTCATTGGAAATATCAAGCAATGCATTAGCAAGAAGCCGTCTTTCAGCATCACACACGCTCATTTTTCCCCACTCAGCCACCTATGTGAAATGGAAAGCCACACAATTATGACCAGAAATACATATTAGTACTACAATACACTAGCCTCATCAGTTGAACTTTTCATATATCAACGTTTTAAAAGAAAATTAAAGCTACTCACACTACTAAATCCTACAAAACATGGAACAAGGATCAATAATTGTGCATAATTTTGAACAATTACAATTTAAAGGATGGTGCTGACATTACCTGACTAGGAATTTGCCTGCGATGAAACACTGAAGAAGGCGCGAAGTCAGATTTATATGATGGCAAGGTATGAAGGTAGATTGAATAAAGCTCTTCATTCCCTTTAAAGAATCTCTCCCACAATGGCGCCAAAGGCAGAGGTCCTCGAGTCAAGAACATGAACGCGATTTTAGGCGTTCTTTTAAAAGGGCAATTTTTAATTTGAGGAACAAGTGAAGCTCTCCAGAGAAGCTGTCTATCGTTCATGTTATGCATCAAATTTGATGGAGGTCTAATCCAACTCTCTAAACTATTTGGTTCTTGAAAACATGATGACTGTATTCTTGTTTGTATCACAGGAAGTAATACATTCTGTACTTCTACAAATCTAAGCATACACATACTTAAAATTGAAAAAGCAATTCCTAGACCCAAAAATAACAGGAGAAACTGAAGTATTTTTAACGGTAAAGGCTTGTTCTGAGTTATTACTAAAGTATTAGAGTCTTTGCCCTCCTCTAAACTCCCCATATTCCCAACTCAACTTTCAAACAATACCAACTTACACAAAACAAAGTGGCAATATATTTAACAAGATTTGGAAGAAAAATGCAATACTATTAAAGAGAATGGTAGGGTGAATTTTCTTTAAGAAATTTTCTTAAAAAGCAAAGCTTTTCAGATTTAATTTCTTCAACTTATGGAATGAAGGTAAGTAGTGATCAACCAACCAAGTCAGGCAAAATATTTCAACAGAGATCATGAAAATCCATATAGGCGGAGGTGGAGCTGTCCCTTACCATAAACAGACTCTAGAGACATGAAGTTGCTATTAAAAAAACGAACTAAAAAGGAAAAAAAACTAAAATACCAAGATTTGGCTGTTGTTTTTGGGCTTAATATATGAGAGGAGTGGTTCAAGGAAACAATTACAGAAAAAAATATGAAGAGACTAATTAAGACGTTTGGGTTTGAAGAACAAAACTGATTCTTGTTTTCACACCTTCGATAAATCTGGAAACAAAGATTTCGTGATATAGAAATTTATTGAAGTCTTTCCCACTTGCCAATGTTGATGCTCTGTTCTAATAGGTATTTATGTGCTTTGCTTTTCTGTATGCAAAACTGAATGGAATAGTCTATGTAAGAGAAAGACACGTCCAATAGTTTGGAAGAGAAAAGGAAAGAAAAGTAATCATAAACTAGGAGATGTTGCATAGTTTGTCTTCTACATTTTTTTGCCTTTGAAATTTCCAATTTGGTGGCTTTTGTTACAAAAAAAAAAGATCGCAAGAACGTTTTTATATTTTTCATAAAAACTTTTACTTACCAGATTTCAAGTAATTTTTTTTAAAATTCTTTTGCAAAAATTGTTTCTCAACCAAACAGCAGGAAAAAAAAAAAGGCGTTCTTATTTTGTTTGCAAAAAAAAAAAAAATAATGACAAAATAATAAAAAAGAATGTGAAAGAAATTTCCCCAAACAAAAACCCACCTTAATATCGAATGAATGACATTATTTATTATTAGAAAGCTAGACTAGCATTTTATCTATAATATTTAGAGATTATTAAATGGTTTAAGCGTAAAATTGTCATTTGTACCATTTTATTATAATATATAGTTTTATTTAAAGAATTAAAGTATGAATTGACATAAAAATTTGATGTGTTGGCTTTTACAGCCTACTCTTGTCATTGTTTTCAAACAAGAGGTTTACTAGCAATTATATTTTGGTTACTCATTCCTTCACATTTCTACGTTTTGTCGTAATCAAAATTTGAAGTATATAGTTATTCATGTGTAGGGGTGTACATGGATCGGGTTGGTTCGGTTTTTATTAAAACCAAATCAAATCAACTATATCGGTTTTGATTGATTCGGTTTTGTCGGGTTTTCGAGTTTTTTGGGTTGTTTTATTACATGTATATTATTTCAATCTTACTTTATCAAATTTTTGATGAGTAAATATATGTTTAAAAAAAATTAATTTTTTTTACGAACATATGATCTATTAAAATATTCTTATGTGAGAATTTTCTTAATAACACATGATAGTTATTTTTTTAGCTGTCTAACAATAATTTTCGTTAATGTACGCTTTCAAAGTTAACTGAATTAAGTAATTAAACATAAAAATCAATACGATACCTAAATAATGATATGTTCTATTTTTTTAAAAATTAACGAAATTACTACTTCAAATTCAAAAAAGAAATAAGAATTTAATAGATCTTGACAATGAATATAGAAGAACAAAAAGATTGACGCATTTCAGTAACACTTGATAAGAAAGTGATCCTACAACCCGTTATTTAAAGTTAATAAAAATGGAGCACTTCATACGTAACTAAATATTACATCCCGTAAGAGAATCGCAAATAGTTCTACATTTTTTTTAAAGAAAATTCTATAAAAAGTCTTAAAAGTATATACCAAAAATATATATTTATATGTGGGTTTGGTTCGAATTCTTTTACTCAATACCAAATCAAATCAGACTAAATCTAATCGGTTTGATTTGATTTTTCGATTTGGTACGAATTTCGGTTCAATTTTTACACCCTAACTTAACAGCAAAATTTTCACGAACTCAGTTATTTAAACTTTTAGTCTTAAATGCCATCCGTTTGATTGGGGATGGTGTATATTTAGGAGTAGGACATATCTTTTTCAGTTATCCCTTTTTTCATTTTCTTATAGTCATCATTTTGAGTCAGAAAGTGCCTAATTTACGCTACTTTCTAGAGTGGATGAAAAGTCCATGAATAAAATTCCATCTCTTGCTGTCAAGTGCTTATTTAAGAAAATGATATTATTTTTTTGTTTATTCCATATATAGCAGATTTTTTTACAAATTAGCGCATTGAAAAAGTTCTATTTACAACTGATTGCACAAATCAAGAAATATGATGTTTATCCTTATTTATGTTTCACCCGCTCTCTCCTCTTAGCAGTTTTAAAAATAAATTAATTCACAAATCAAAGGTCACACAATTCTTCTTTTATTTACTCAAGGGATAAAAAAAGGAAGAAATTTTCACACAGTTCCTTAATTATCTCATATTCGAATCCTCAAAATGTTGGATAATATATAGATAAATTACGTACTAACTAAACCCAATTAGATAAATAGAATATACCATGTGTTTTGAAGACAGAATACATACAAATTTTATACATAGTTAATTCAATTAAATAAAATATAATATACCATGTATTTTAATTGTATTTAGGTATAATAATAGTATAGGCTTTTGTCTTCGAAATACATAGTATGTATTCTATTTAATTAATTCTGTTTAGGTATATATATGTATAATATACTCTATATATATATATACACACACACAAAAAAAAAAAACTTAATACAGACTCTAAAATTTATTATGTGGGGCAACTTAAACGTTATTTATGGGGGGAGGAGGAGGGGATAATGTGATTTAGGTGATGGCAAGAAATTTGAGTAAGTGTGAAGTTCAGGGTGCCTTGATTATAGGAGGAGTTATTAAGGTCCTAATTATTTGGATGGATTTTTAGAAACTGAAATGTTTGGAATATTTTTAACGTGATTCACGGTCTAGATTTCTAGGTTTTATTAAGGAATGTAATTAATTAGTTGTTATATTTGTTAATCATGTATTGCTGCTAGAATTTTATAAAATTTTCTTAAATATTGGCTATTTGTGTTTTTGTCCCAACCCAAAGTGTCTGTCTATGGGGGGGCATTTCTTTGTCACTAATCAACAAATGCAAAAATAAATGGCCTCCTCCTGTGTAAGTGCTATTTGGATATTATTATGTTTATTTCTGTATTATACCATCTATCCAGTTACAATTGGCAGCTACTTTTATTGATTATTAACGTTGCCCTTCTTGCTTGTAGAGTAAAACAATATGGTGCAACTACGGTGGAGCTCGGAAGAGTTGGGAAAGATTCTTCTAACTTGAACCATTAAGCTTAAAATTTTGAACCAAAAAAAGCCGTACATACAAAACAAGTTACAACAAACTCGTAACACACTTTAATAAACTATTCGGTTCACATACTAATTATGCGAGATTACAATGCAAAGATTATTTATGTAGTGATTAATAATGAAAGAGAATTATAAATAATTTATAATGAAGAATTAATTATGCGGTGATTAATAATAAAAAAACTATTATTACATAATAATTGTTTGTTCAAGGAAATTTTTTATATTTTAAATAATTTAATTTCTGCAATGATAATACACATAGTATATACTTTATCCTCATAACATAATACATTTAGCATAATATAATGCAAATACTAATTGATATAATTGACCAAATGTTATATTAAATAATGCGATAATTATTTTACGCGAGCAACAGAAGGTTGTATTATTTTATGCAAGATTTCATGGCGTGATCAGTTATACTACACAATCAACCAAAAGACTCCTCAAATTATTACGTATCTGGTACTTTAGAAAACGTGGACCTGAAATTATTCAGTAATTTTTGGCATGCCAGGATTCATTTGAATCAATAATTGAATAATCTTATTGAACCAACATCCCCTTTTCCAAAGTGATGTTTCGAACCAAACATAATCGGACGAATTTTCTTATGTGATTTATTACCCAAAAAAAAAACCTTTTCATTTGTCGGGAGTGACTTTGTAAACATAAAACAATAGCCTTTTCTACTGTAACATAATGCAACCTGCCAACTCGTTTATCAGCCCTATATATATGTCACAGTCATCATCTTTTAAGATACAATTTACTGAAACCGAAGACAAATAAAACGACAATGCAAATTTAATTTGATTGATAATAGCGTAGACAGGACATTATACAAAAAAAGCAGCTAAGCGAATAACGGAAATATCCACGTTTAAAGACAATGAAAATTTAAGTTTTATTTATTGACACTTCACAGTAGAAACAAAGTGTATATACTCTACAATTTGACAAGTAGTAACAACCCGTTGTTCCCAATCTTTTTTTATCAATCTAATGTGTGTACATTGTTATTACTTGCCTTATTTGTTTGATTAAAAAGCGTAACTTTTGGCTAAACTATTAAATTTATGTAGTTTTAATGAGTTAAATCTAATTAAGAATAATAACTCTAGATGCAAATCTTAAAAACGTGTAGGAAATGGGAGCAGATCCCGTTAATGATTGATGACAATAAGTGCAAAATATTCTTAAAGTATGAGCAATAATGGAAGTGTAACTAGCAATAAATATCAATAAATAACATTTAAGTAAATAAGGAGAATGATTCACCCAACAATAGATGGATTGGACGAATGTTACTGCTGTTATATGATGAGTGACAAAAAGATCCAAGATTTGTTTAAACAATCCTCGGATCTGGTGGAAAAATGTGGAATGATATGAATACGAATCTTTATCAAAAGGTAATCTTTGTATTTTCACAAGAGAGAAAGAATCTCCTTTTGAAAAGTGTTCTTACCAAATGAAATATTACATGCCCATATTATTGTCTCTTCTTTCTATATATATGGGGCATTTTCCTAAGAAACCCTAATAGTACAAGTGCAGAGAATATCCACTAAAATATTCCCTTTTAATATCCCATCCTGACAAACTAGCCGTTACAGCTCCTATCATCAATATTAGGCCTCGACCTCGACCCTTGTTGACATCTCAACTACGACTCTTGTCGACAACTCGACTACGGCTTATGTCGACACTTCGGCCAATAATTTTGCTGCTTCTTGGGTGACCTCGACCGACTCTTTCCTCAATGCCATATTATGCTAAATATTCTTACGGCGAATTTTGGCCTGTATATTATCAATCTAATATTACTTTCCTTAAATTGTCCTTTTGCAAAGACAATAAGTTCATTTAGGTTCTAAGGGGTCGTTTGGTAGGCCGTATTAAACAAAATAATCCCCGTATAAAAATTTAATCCGTCCAATACCATGTTTGGTTGGTCAATTCAATTTACTCCTACCTAATACATGGATTAGTTATACCTCATATGAGGGATTAACTAATACCATGGAAAGGAAGGGATTACTAATCCATGGATTAGCTATACATGGATAAGACTTAAAATTACTAAATCCAAACTTATACATTGCATAATTAATTTTTAATACAATGAACCAAACACTTGATAAAAAATAATCCCAACACTACAATCCCTGCATTACTTGTGTTCATACCAAACGACCCCTAAGAGTTGTAGAGTGAAAATGGAGCTGTCAATCTTTTTACCTAATCTCAGTTCCAAGTTGACTAGGCCAGCAATCTTTTTGCAACTTACAAACAATTAAAGTGCATTAGAGTGTTTTTCTTGGTAAAGCGAGGCTTGTAGAACGTCATATCCCAAAAAAAGAAAACACCGTAGTTCCTGCGTGCGATGATATGTGCATACAAACAGAGGCAGACCTACCTAACTTTACTGTAAGAATCATTGATATATATATTTGATTGGCACCATAAGAATCTAAATTTTAGACAATTGTAATGGTCGATTTGGGGGACACCACTAGACTTTTAGTGGGTTCGATTCTCACTTTAATATTTGCTCAAAAATTTATTCGATAATAATACCCCACCACTTTCAAAACCTAAGTCCGTCTCTGTATATAAAAGTTTTCTTTATCAAGTTATACATATTTGTATGTAGAACAATGTACACGAATAAAGAAACAATAATGCTTTTGCAATGCAGAAGAAAGATTTAGCTTTTCTGAATCAAGTGGTACTTAACATTGTATCCAAATAAAGAAGAAAGTATAACTTCTATAATATAATGACATGCATGCAAATCTAGCTTTTACCTTTTGGTTTGCATCTCCTTCACCTGTTCACCAAACATAAAGGGCAATTACGAATTGAATTGTAGTTTACGAGTTTGTATCACAATTACAAGTTCCGTGATGTTCATTTTAGTATAAAAGTAGAGTGTCCTTCAATGGGGTATACTTCAAACCAAAGTTTGAATCACAGTAACCTTATAAGAAGTCAGGGGAAATAATCTCTTATACCCGTTTATAATTTTAATAAAAGAAAATACAACAATAACAACAAACCAAGTATAATCTCACATAGCGAGGTCTGGGGAGCGTAGTGTGTACGCAGCCTTACCCCTACCATATGAAGATAGCGAGGCTGTTTCCAATAGACCTCGGCTTAAAGAAGCATACACACCACTTTAATGAAGAGAAAAACAAGAAGCCAAGTAAAAGCAGCATAAATACAGCAAGATATTTAGGTGACTGAAATGAAAGAAATAACAAGTAGTCATAGGAATTTAATGCCAACAGAATACTAAAATATGTGCTAATACTACCGGTATGACAAGGAGAACACCAAACTAATTACTCTACTACCATAATCCTCGACCTCCACACCTTCCTATCAAGGGTCATGTCCTCGGTCAGCTGAAGTTACGCCATGTCTTGCCTAATCACCTCTCCCGAATTCTTCTTTGGCCTACCTCTACCTCTCCTTAGGCCTTCCAATGTCAACCTCTCATACCTCCTGACCGTAGTGTCTGTGCTCCTCCTCCTCACTTATCCAAACCATTTAAGCTCGCTTCCCGTATCTTTTCTTTAATTGGGGCCATTCCCACTTTGTCTCGAATAACTTCATTCCTAATCATATCTAACCTTGTGTGGTCCGCACATCCATCTCAATATCCTCATCTCTGCTACCTTTATCTTCTAGACAAGGGAGCTCTTGACTGGCCAACACTCAGCCCTATATACCATAGTCGGCCTGTCCACCGCTCTATAAAACTTATCTTTAAGTTTTGCAGGCACCTTCTTATCACACAAAATACCCGAAGCAAGTCTCAATTTCATCCATTCCACCCCAATACAATGTGTGACATCTTCGTCGATCTCCCCATCGCCCTGAATAAAAGATTCAAGGCACTTAAAACTTCCTCTCCTAGGGATGACTTGTGAATCCGGCCTCACCCCCCATTCCACTTCCTGAGGCGCCCCACTGAACTTACATTCCAAGTATTCTATCTTATTCCTACTCAACTTGAAACCTTTAGACTCCAGGGTCTGCCTCCACATCTCTAACCTCGTGTTAACGCCGCCTCACGTCTCATCAATCAATACAATATCATCTACAAATAACATGTACCACGACACCTCCCTTTGGATGTGGCGCGTCAATACGTCCATCACCAAGGCAAACAAAAAAGAGCTGAGAGCTGATTTTTTATGTAACCCCATCATGACCGGGAAGTGATCCGAGTGCCCTCCTATTGTTCTCACCCGAATCTTAACTCCATCATACATGGGCTTAATCATCCTAATGTAAGCAACAAGTACACATCTAGCCTCCAAATATCTCCACAGGACCTTCCTCGGGACTTTATCATAGGCTTTTTCTAAGTCGAAGAAAATCATATGCAAGTCTCTCTTCCTCTCCCTATACTGCTCCATCAATCTCCTAACAAGGTGAATGGCTTCCGTAGTCAAACGCCCTGGCATAAACCTGAACTGTTTTTAAAAATAGACTCACTCCTCCTCACCCTCAACTCCACCACCCTTTTTCAGACTTTGATAGTATGGCTAAGCAGCTTGATACCCCGATACTTGTTACAACTTTGGATATCACCCTTATTCTTGTAAACAGGAACCATCGTACTCTACCTCTATTCATCAAGCATCTTTTTCGTCCTAAAATGACATTAAATAATCTAGTGAGCTATTCCAAGCTCGCCCTGTCAGCACTCTTTGAAAACTCCACCTGGATTTCATCTGGCCCGGTGACTTTTCCTCTGCTTACATATAGCCCCCTCAACCTCCTCAACATAATCCACCTATAATACCCAAAGTCACAACGACTCTCAGAGAATTCCAATTCCCCCAACAAAATATTCTTGTTCCCCTCCTCGTTCAAGATACTATAGAAGTAAATTTGCCACCTCTGACGGATATGCCCCTTATCAAACAAAACTTTACCTTCTAAGTCCTTAATGCACTTCACTTGGTTCAAGTCTCGGGCCTTCCTTTCTCTCACCTTGGCTAGCCTGAACATCCTCTTATCCCCGCCTCTTCCCTTAAGTTCTTTATATAAACGAACATAAGCTGCAGTCTTAGCCACCATAACTGCTTATTTCTCCTCCTTCTTAGCCATCTTATATCACTACCTATTCGTCCTCTTCTCTTCCTCGTTTACACTTTCCACTAGCTTCAGATGTGCCGCATTCTTGGTCTCCACTTTTCCTTGGACATCTCCATTCCATCACTAGTCTCCTTTGTGACCACCCGAGTAACCCTTCATGACCCCTACCTCTCTAGCAGCTTCGCTGATGCAATCTGCAGTCGCGGTCCACATAACGCTCGCGTCCCTGCTACTCTTCCAAGTCCCCTAGTCAGCAACTTAACCCCAACTCCCGCTCTTTGTTTTTAGTCAAGGCTCCCCACTTGATCTTATGTTGACTATACACCATCATCTTCCTCCTCTACCCCGCGATCTCAAGGTCCATGACTAAGAGCCTATGAAGGGTCGTTAGGTTCTCACTCGAGTTGACCTAGCAATCCATGCATAGACCTTTATTGGACTTCCTGCAGAGCAGATAATCAATCTGGGTCTTGGCTATCGAACTCCGAAAAGTGACCAAGTGTTCCAACTTCTTTGGAAAACTCGAGTTTGCTATCATCAAATCAAACGCCCATAGCAAAATCCAGTAGAGATGTTCCTCCTATGTTTCTGTCTCCAAAACCGAAGCCACCATGCACATCATCATAAGCCCCAGACATTGCTCCAATGTGGCCGTTGAAATCTCCTCCCATGAAAAGCTTCTCAGTGTGCAATACACCACACACCATCTCATCCAAATCCTCCCAGAAATGCCTTTTGACTTCCTTATCCAAACCTGCTTGGGGTGCGTATGCACTTATTATGTTCAAAGTGAATCCTCAAACGACTAGCTTAGTTGTCATCATCTTGTCATTCACCCTCCTAATGTACTATAATAGAGTAACATTTATAATAAATTATAAAATCAAATCTCGCACCTTATAACGACTTGTGCTCAATTGGACTTTTTCTCCTACAGTTAAATTTTCCTCAAGTTTAGTGGAGAAAAAAGTTTTTTTAAAAAGAGAGAGAGAGAGAGAGAAAGGGCAGTTCCGGTAATATAAAGCTTTATTCCCAACTCCCACGTTGGGTCTCAGTGCCATTCTTTTAAGTCTTCTGCATCTTCCTGTTCAGGCTGTCGAGCCGAAGCTAGAGGCCCTTTTGCGTCTCGCGGTAAGTCCCAACAGCATCCTTATGTAACTATATATGCTAGTCGATGTGGTTTCGTACGCTTAATTTGGGATCCAATTGACAGGGTAGGTGGGCGTGGAAATGACGACAGTTTCAGGGCAACTAGTTTGGGAGATCGTCCAGAAAAACAACTCACTTTTGGTGGAGGAGTTTGGTAATGGTACCGCTGGTGTTGTGTTCAGCAAAGAGCCTAACAATCTTTACAATCTTCACTCTTACAAGCATTCTAGTTAGTAACATGATCCTGTACTTTTCTCTATTAAAAACAATTTGGTTTCTGTATGAATAATGGTACCCTGAGCCTCAAGAGTAGTACATTGTGTTAGAAGTTCATGGTTCAACCGTTGGTTACAGGTTTAGGAATGTTTTATTTGCCAGAACCCTGGTAACTGTTTTTTGAAATATTGTTTGTTTTCTGTTTAATGTAATGTGAAACATTTGAAGTGATTTTTTTGAAACTTGCTCTTAAAAATCTAATTCTGGAAATATATACATCCAAATTATATAAATGCAATTCAGTGTTCCATTAGTATGCTTTATGAGGGCAAGCCATGGCGCGATGGTAGAATAGCTTTTCTGGTGGCCCATTAGTCACGGGTTTGAGACTTTGAGGCTATTTGTTGCAAGGGGAAGGCTACATATTGTATTTGTCCGCTCTCCCTACCCCATGTACCCTGCACTAGGTGGAGAACACGTGGTACATCCGTATAAACCCCTTAGGCCCATCAAGTATGTTGTATGGAATATTCTTAATGATTTGATTTTGTGACTGTGGACTAAAAATTCAATTGTTTAATGTTACATTTCTAGTGTTAGCTGTTTTCTTTTTCCAAATGAAAAAGAAAATTTAAAATTAAGCATTAGTTAAACTTATGCTGTTATGACTTTATAGGCCTAGCAAACAAGAAGACTGTGATTATCCAGCCTGGGGGAAAAGATCAATCAGTGTTGCTTGCTACATCAAAGACCAAGAAACAGAACAAGCCTTCAAGTTTGCTGAATAAATCTGTAATGGCGAAGGAGTTCCTGCGCATGGCCAAGGCTGTATCAAACCAGGTGATTGACTTGTTGACCTGCCAAAGGTCTTCTATTTATATGTATTTGTTTGGTTTTAAGCTGGATTCAAGCTATTTTATAATGGTCAAGGTTTATGTACTCTTTATCTCTGCTAGTTTCAATATGCCTGAGATATGGCTTGGAATACTGCTGTCGTATGACATGGTTTATTTGGGATGAATATACGGGGTTGTTAATAGAACATTCAGATTCTAGAGAGCTGGCAATTGGAGTTATTTGAGCATTAAAACATGTCTGGTTAACGAAGACTGTTTACTGTTTACCTTATTCTCAGTTATGGTCGTGCTCCTCATTAATCTATGTAACGAGTATACCTCTACCCTTTAGAATTGTGAATTTAATCCTTTTGCTATCTGAAGCTTGTGCACTTGCCCAGTTGCCCTTACTATTTGATTACATTATAAATGGTTCCTTTCTTTTCCACAACTTTTCAGAGATGTTCTCATTATCCTATCAATTTGCAGGGTTTCCTTGGTAGAGAGCTCTCTCAATTTAGCATTAGTATCTTTGCTAGGTTATTTGATTTCAGTAGGTTCGTCTTTGTTGTGATCTTGTATTTGCATAAACTTGTTTGAAATAAAGGTAGCAGACAACTATTACAGGCCTGATCTGAAAAAGGCATCCCTTGCAAGGTTGAGTGCTGTAAACAGGAGTCTCAAGGTTGCGAAATCTGGTGTCAAGAAGAGGAACAGGCAGGCCTAGAGTCGTAAGCTTTGGAAATATATGTTGTATGAACTGCAATTGTTTCATCTTAATGTCCTTGGGTATCAGAGGTTTGTTATTTTAGTTTATATTTAGAATTTCTTGTTGAAGTTGGTATTTCGAGATCTTCTGGATTTTGGGCTAAAACATACGTTCCTTTTGGAAATTTTGAAGGTAACAGTAATTTAGAAATGTGTTGTTTTGCGTGGATCAGTCCTTTTACATAATGGTAGTAATTTTATTTTATTTGTTAGTTCCAAAATGTCGTAGATGTGATTACTTTTTAATTCCAAATGTTACTGTTTTTGAAATGGATAATGAATTATTATGTTACTACAACCTCTAACACAAGTACAGCAGAAGAATGTTGTTTATGCCTGGGAAGGATTTCTTCATTTATTAGCCCTTTTTACTTCTATGTAGATAACCTTATTTCCTCTTTCGATAGACATAACGAATTGTCTTTTTGCCCGCAGGTAGATACAGAAATTGCTTGGATTTACCCCAACACATGCTTTATCAAGTTTAAATCTTGGAAAAATAAGTGAGCTGCAATGCTTAGTGCCTCAAGATCATTAAATATATTGCAAGCCTTATGAGTTCAAGTTCTATCCAATGGTGGTGCATAGATGGAGGGACAGATATAATAAGAATTCATATACTTGACTACTAGACTTCAACTTGCTTCCCATTGAAACGTAATCTTTATCATTTTATAGTTTACGCGCTATGAAACGGATACAACCTTCCGATTATGGATTCAATTGAACCTTAAATTTCGACACAAAATATGAATTTATATGTAAAAATCTACTAAAATTTTAGCAAGTATTAGATTTGAGCTCATAAGTATTGCAATATAATAAGTTCAATGCTAAAAAACTAAAAAGCTAAACTTATTAAATTAAAATCTTGAATTGAGAGCACCTAGCTAAAAGAATCACCGAAAGCCTGCCATGCCAAGGGAATACTTCATAGTGATTCGTTCTAACTCCAATGGATCTTTACATAATTACATTGTTAACTAAGTACGTTATTATCCAACACATCTGTAATAAACATTAGGTAATTACAGAATAACATCTCTATTCATTTTTCAGGTAGAGACACTTTTTCTAGGTTACATAAAAGTATTACCAACTTTTGGTCAGAGAAAATTGAAAAGAGAATAATAATTATCATACATGATAAGAAAATTAAAACAACAACAACAAGAAGTTCAGTGAAATCTCACAAATGGAGTCCGGGGAGGGTGAAGTTTAAGCAGATCTTACCCTTACCTAACAAAAATAGAGAGGCTATTCCTGGAAGACCCTCGGCTCAAAAGAAGTGAAAATGAAACAATAAACAAACAGTAGCAATAACCAGGTAAGTAGACATGGCAACAAATGAAAATACGTGCAACAACAAATATCTAAAAATACGACACTATAAAAATAGATTCAGTCTTGCTAGAAATAATGACATAATAGGAAATAACAAGGGGCTAGGCATAGAAAAATACAAAACTAGGACTAATACTACTAGGATGCCTAGACGAAACTCTAGACTGCCTGTCAACCCACAACCTTAATTCTCGACCTCCATATCCTCCTATTGAGGGTCATGTCCTCGGTAAGCTGAAGTAGTGCCATGCCTAGTCACCTCACCCCAGTATTTCTTAAGCCTCCCTCTACCCCTCATTTGACTCGCCATGGTCAACCTCTCACACCTACTAACCGAGGCATTAGGGCTCTCTTCTTCATATGCCCTAACCATCTCAGCCTCGATTCCCCTAACTTATCTTCTATAGGAGCCACGCCCACCTTGTCCCCAATATATTCATTCCTAATCTTATATCTCCTGGTATGCCTGCACATCCATCTCAACATCTTCATTTTCGCTACTTTCAACTTCTGAACATGAGATTTCTTGACTGGCCAACACTCGACTCCGTACAACATGGCCGGTCTAACTACCACTTTATAAAACTTGCGCTTAAGTCTAGGTGGCACACTCTTGTCACACAAAACACCAGACGCGAGCCTCCATTTCATCCCTGCTGCTCCAATACGGTGTACGATATCTTATTAAAAAAGGAACAAGACATCCTTTTTAAGAAGATTAAAAAGGAACAAGAGAAAATTTGACAGATTATTTTCCACTCTCGTGTAGTAATTACAAAATAAAAGGAGAATATAACCGAGAAAAAGTAAATCTACCTATTTTCCTTTTATTAATATTCATGGACCATAAAAGAAAAA
Source organism: Nicotiana obtusifolia (assembly GCA_002018475.1). NCBI lineage: Eukaryota > Viridiplantae > Streptophyta > Magnoliopsida > Solanales > Solanaceae > Nicotiana > Nicotiana obtusifolia. Next base: position 4,209 of record MCJB01052621.1, on the reverse strand, counting down.
GAAAAGTAGAAGAAATCAACGCGGAGAAGAAATTGATTTCTTAAATCCTACGCAAGGGATTAACTTGATACTCCTACTAAGATTCGAAAAGAAGAGGAGATATTAGTGTAAGTAGCAAAAGTCAATCCAATTATTGGGCCCATCATATTCGTGATGAGAGATCTGACGGCTATATTTGTTCCTGGCCCTACAAGGTGAGTAGCATATCCAAAGTCGAAAAAGAGAAGATAATACAAACCCTAAAGGGAAAAATTGCCAAAACAATCGATTCCTCTCGATAAATCACCAAATCGAAAAACTCTTTCACCAAATCTAAGAAAATGGGAAACGCTGAGAAACTGATGAATCAGATCATGGAGCTGAAGTTCACATCGAAGAGCCTTCAACGCCAAGCCCGAAAATGTGAGAAGGACGAAAAAGCGGAGAAGCTCAAGGTCAAGAAGGCTATTGAGAAAGGAAACATGGACGGCGCTAGAATTTACGCCGAAAACGCCATCCGCAAGCGCAGCGAACAGATGAACTATCTTCGCCTCTCCTCTCGCCTAGACGCCGTTGTCGCTCGCCTCGATACTCAGGTAAAACACCGATCCGAAACATAAGCTGTCGTAAACTTGCTTTTCACTTTCTCGATCTCGGAATATATGTAATATATGAAATTAAGTTTAATTTTGTAGAAAATATGTGTAATTTTGATCAGGACTGTCTATATGTAAATATTTGTAAAATATCTGATAATAATTAGATATTAAATTTAGAGATTAGTATATTTGCTGTCCTGAAATTCTTATATATCTGTTGCACGTATTATAGGAAGTTACTAGGTCGTAAATTTAAAAGAAAAATTAAAGAACGTGTATTATTGATCCTGGACTATATACTTCATATAGTGGTAAAGTATATGATACTCACTAGAATGTAAATTTTAAGATATTTTAGTGTGTCTATATTAAGAGGTTTATTTACTTTCTTGAAATTGTGATATGTCTTTGTACGCAGGCTAAGATGACGACTATTAGCAAGTCAATGTCATCGATCGTGAAATCACTGGAGTCATCTCTCAACACAGGGAATTTACAGAAGATGTCAGAGACGATGGATTCATTTGAGCGTCAATTTGTTAATATGGAGGTTCAAGCTGAGTTTATGGAGAGTTCTATGGCTGGAAGCACTTCCCTGTCAACTCCAGAGGACCAGGTCGGCAGCCTGATGCAGCAGGTGGCTGATGATTATGGGCTCGAGGTGTCTGTGGGGCTTCCACAACCAGCTGCCCATGCTATATCTTCTAAGAACGAGGAGAAAGTTAATGAGGATGATCTGTCCAGACGTCTTGCTGAGCTCAAGGCGCGTGGGTAATTGAGAAACTAAAAATTCTTGTGTTAGTACAAAAGCTCCTGTATTGATGTAACGTGATATAGTATGTGAAGTATTTGTTGCACACTCAAAATTGAACGGCTTTAATGTACATTTTACTCTCCTGCAATTGTGTAGTCAATTTGCTTTTACCTAATGAGCTTATGACATTTGTATCTTTGCATTATTGCATGCTTGTTGCTGGTGTATAGACAATTCGGCAGCATCTTAGGACCACTCATTTAGGTAGGGATTCATAAAAAGTAGATACCTTTAGTGTGGGAAGAAAATAAGAATTGCTGCATTTGGTTTATTATAAGCTGGAGTTTATCATGTCAAACTAAGTATTAGTAGTAGTTTGATTGGTCATCCATTTTTTTGGTACTGTACCTTTCGTGAAATATGGTAATATGGAAATTTAGTGATATTGTATTATGAGGACTGTCTTCATTTTTGTAGTGGGAGGAGATATCATAGATGATAAATCTTAGGAAGTATGAAGTGTGACTCTAAGTTTATCATGCATGGCTTTGGACTGCGCAGAAGTGTTTGATATTGGGTGAAGCTTGGGTGTGTATATTATATGGATGATCTGATCCTCAAGGACCATGATTTGGGAATTATTTGATCGTCTTGAATAAAATTTGTTATCATTTTGACTAGAAAGAGTCAGATATTGTGTTTCTATTATCATTCGTCTTACTGGATTGAGCTTGCGTGCATGTCACAGAAGTAGATAACATAGTTCTGAGGTGCATTTTCCTTCGCTAAGTGCTGAAATTCGAATATCTTTAGGTTGACTCGATAATAATTTTGTATCGTGTTAATTTATTTTCTGAGAGAGCCAATTTTACTCAGTCTCTCTCTCTCTCTCTAGGACTATCAGGTATCTGGACATATGCGGCAATTATAGCTCACTTTACTTTTGGGATCTTTTTGTGTGTGTGTGAGAGTGAATGCGGGATGCTTTGTGCACCGGGCTGATCATTTTTTTTTGTTTTTGCGAGACCCTTTAAGTTCTCAAACTTACCAGGTCTATTGCATCATGCAAACAGGTGACTGGTGGTAAGTGACAAATATCTGCAAGAACACCTTTCCTATCTCATGAGTCACCCTGCTTAGTTGCTCTCAGTGATATAACTGTATGATTAACAGTTTAAGGTTTGATGCAGTCAAGAAGATGTGCAATTCTGCATAATAAATGTTAGCAGGTAAGAAGTGGAGGCAACTGAAAGATTTGGTATATTTGGCTGTAGAGTGTAGGAGAAAGAATTAGAGATGTCTCAGTAGAATGCCGGTTTGTCAATAGTCCTTTTTGCATACATGCCGAGTTGTCAATAGTCCTTTCAGTGATAGCCTATTGCTGTGGCTATTCACAAGTAGATTTGGGGATGTGGTGCATGCTAAACCCTTCTTCAGTCGGGGATGTGAATTGATACTGGCTGACATTGTTGAGAATCTGCGATACTATGCGATCATTTAGACACGTGTAGTTCCCGGAGTCTAGATTTTTTTTTCTTTTGGCCTTTGGTTTCGTAAAGGAATAGTAAAGTGAACTGACATCATAGTTGCAGAACCAAAAAAGGGATGAGGCTGTGGTTCGCTTTGGGGTTTGCTCTTTTGTAGAAAAGATATTTGAGTTCTATACATCTAAGTTTCTAATGCTTAATTCATCAAATCCAATGATATGAACTTCTGAATTATAGTTGTGGTGCTTGGGGATGATGACCGTTTACAATTCCTATATGTATTGGGGGTTTTTCCTAATATTTGGTCTGTATTTTGTTACAGTAGGCTCTTGCGGAGGCATGAGACTTATATAGTATTCCCAGTAGACTTGGGATGCTCTATCAACTCGCCAAGTTATCATTTGAGTTTAGCCCAAATAGGTTTATGTTATTCACATTTAAAAAGCTGTCGTGCTATACATTTTAAATGTTTTGGTGGACTAGTTAACAATGATACTTAAATGTTCACACTTATTTATGAGCAACTCCAATACCAAATCAATCCAATAATGAGAGACACAGAGATAAGTTGCACACTTTACATATATAAGCATAATACAATAAACAAAAAGATGTTATGGTATTTGTATAAAATGAGTTGCTAATTGTCAATGCACAGCCACTTTGTATCAAATAGAAGTTCCAACAGCTGACTCTATCACTAGATCCCAAAACAAGGGATCAATATCTTAATATTTGATACAAAAATAGAAGAAAACCAGCGACTTATTTGCACTACAATGGAGGCTTCTGCTGAGGAAAAGTTGCTGTCAATTTACCAAAGAAAAACAAAGAAGGGATAAAATTATCTGTCTTTAATCCCTCCACTAGCAAACTCAACCACTGCCACTTGTTGGTTGATGTGTATTGGGTTATATAAATAGCAAATGTGGTGACTGACTAAATCAAAAAGTAAGTGAAATCTTGCTCCCTAAGAATAAATTCATGGAAAAAGAGCAACGACTAGCACGCTCGGTACCAGACTCTCTCTAATTGGTAATCTCTCTCAGTTACAGATTTGACAGCGGATTAATACTAAAACCACTTTAATCTCTTTGAGTTTTTCCACTTGCTGTTTTGTTCTTCCACTTATTTACAATCTTGGCTGCAGTTCATCAGTTCTTCCACATCTTGTATCCAATGAATAGTTGTTCGCCACAACTATAACATGCAGATCGACTGAACCATCTCCCTAAAGCTTACTAAAATAGGTGGTAGAACAAGATTACAAATACATGAACATAATGCATATCTAAGTACAATGATGTGATTTCCTCACACAAATAATAACATGAGAAAGCTAACCACGGGAGGCAAATAAAAAAGAACCTATCCAGAACATCAACCCCCC
>MCJB01052620.1:0-22756 GCA_002018475.1 Nicotiana obtusifolia | reverse complement strand
GTTTGGGTACACAAGTAAATCTCAGCACAGCTTTTCATCTGCAAACTGACGGGCAGGATGAACGTACCATTCAGACACTGGAAGATATGCTACGAGCATGCGTTCTAGATTTCCAAGGTAGTTGGTATGACCATCTTCCACTTATAGAGTTTGCCTACAATAACAGCTACCACTCCAGTATTAAGATGGCCCCATATGAGGCATTGTATGGGAGGAAATGTAGATCACCAATTGGGTGGTTCGAAGTTGGTGAAACTGAGTTGCATGGGCCGGATTTGATCCACCAATCCATTGAGAAAACGAAAGTAATACAGGAATGATTGAAGACAGCACAAAGTAGGCAAAAATCCTATTCGAATGTTCGACGTCGTGATCTAGAGTTTGAAGCTGGTGATTGGGTGTTCCTGAGAGTCTCGCCAATGAAGGGTGTCATGCACTTCGGGAAGAAGGGTAAGCTGAGCCCAAGGTACATCGGTCCGCACAGAATCCTTTGACGGATTGGATAGGTTGCTTATGAACTAGAGCTACCATCCGAAATGGAATTTGTCCATCCGGTATTACATGTGTCCATGTTGCGGAAATGTATCGGAGATCCTTCTCGGGTCGTCCCCATCCAAGACATACAGATCACAGAGGATCTAACATACGAAGAGGTACCAGTGGCTATATTAGACCGACAAATCTGCAAACTAAGGACGAAGGATGTAACTTCGGTCAAGGTGTTATGGAGGAATAGAAGCGTGGAAGAAATGGCACGGGAAGCAGAAGAAGAGATGAAATCTAAATACCCGTACTTGTTCCAGGGAATGGATGATGATGGTGATGCCAAATAAATACAAAACGCACTGAAAAGAGAAGCGTCCTTACGAGGTAAATAGGAACTTCATTATTACCTTTCATTTAATGCTGGGATTCACTGGTTTCCGTAGATCCCTACATTCGGGGACGAATGTTCCTAAGGGGGGGAGAGTGTTACAGCCCGTAAATTTGTACGATAGAATACGCCGTGAAATTGTTTACATATAAGGACCTAAGAACTCGGGAACTAGTTCGAAAGTTAAGAAAAAGAACAAAGGTGTCACATAGTCGGATATGCAAACCGCAAAGCACAAATGCGGACAGCATATCTAACAGCAGGATCATAAATTGAGACAGAGTTCTGGGCTGAAATTGTGTCCAATATGCGGCCAGTATGCGAACCGCATAATGCAAATGCGGACCACAAATGTGACATCTTCCATCGCAGAATAAAACAGAGTTCTGGGCTGAATCCGTGTCAGGAATGCGACCAGAATGAGGTCGCATTGTTGAAAATGCGAACCGCAAATCTAGCCCTTCTGCGTCGCATAGTGCAATAGAATTCTGGGTTTAGATTTGCGACCAGAATGCGAACCGCATGTCCTGTTTGCGGCAGATATGAGATCGCAAACCTGAAATTGTCAGACACGTGTGTCACTTATTGACAGACCTATAAAAAGGGGTCCAACCCAGTTCTTTCTTCATTTTTCTGAACTTAAACATAGTAGAAGGCCCCCAACGACCCCTCTCAAAGTCCCACGTGACCTCTAACCAATTTCGTCCTCTTCCAAGACCTAAATTGATGAAGGAATCAAGAAATTGAAGAACTAAAGAGAAACCCTAGCTGAGTTTCCTTCTTCTGCAAACCCAAATTGAGGGCAAGACCTAGGATTTGAGTAATCAAAAGAAGAAGGCTAGATAATTCACATGCAAGGTAAGTTATTACTCCCTTTCATGCAATTTTCCCTTGGGCATTCATGATACGTTGTTGCATGCCTGTAAGGACTTGTGGAGGGTGATTGGAAACCATGAAATCAAGATAAATACTGCTAAACGGAATGGGTCATGGTTATTATGGGTCGTAAATGAGTTGCATGTGTTATAACTATGTTTGATAAGACTTAGGGGAGGAAGGGTGTGGAGAAGCACCATATGAATTTAGGAGATTATGATTAATGATAGCTATGACACGTAGTGAGTAACGGTTGAACTGTTCTTTAATTGTAGACTACGGAATTGTAGCAATTGCATAGCTCGAGAACTGCTGCAGTAATTCCAGGTATGTAAGACTATGTCGTTCTTTCTTTTGCATGACTCCTATTGAATACGATGCCACGAACGAGCCCCGAAGAATACTCTATTCTTAGAAACTAGTGTTGCTTATATTGTTTCCCTCTATGAAATGATCGCTCTTGTTTTATGATATCAATGTTAATGGTAATTCTTGAGTCTTATAAAGCTCATGTTAAAACGGTATTCTTAGTTACGTGTGAAAAAAAAAGGGATAATAAATGTATGTCACTAAAAAGGGTCCGGAACATATTTTCATAAACGAGCATGCAATGTATTATATATGTGTAATCAAATTCGTATGACCGTGCCTAATGAAGGCCGGGTATGTTATGACCGCACCTAGTACGGGCGGGTAAGATATGCTATGATATGATGATGATGAGCCCACAGAGGCATATGATGATGTTGAGCCCACAGAGGCATATGATGATGATGAGCCCACAAAGGCATATAATGACTATGAGCCTAAGGAGGCGTATGTAGTTGTATGAGGTAACGATTATGTACACGTATACGGTAACAATAAATGTATATGAAATTGGCAAGCCCACAGAGGCGTGAATATAAGGCGATGATAATGATAATAAACATGAATATGATAATGTTATAAAGGATGTGTGTATAGGCATAAGCACTACGAATATGTCACGGTTAGCTGCCCTCAGAGGCAATTCACTTGTTATGAGTTACATGTCCCTATCCTGATGCTTATACTATTGCTCTTATATTATGTGTCCTATCTTACATACTCATTACATTATCCGTACTGACGTCCCTTATTTGTGGACACTGCATGTTGTGCTGTAGGTCCCAATAGACTGATAGACGGAGCTCCCCCACCATAGTAGGCTATCCATTTTAGTAGATATTAGCAAGATTCATCCTTCGGACTTGCTACAGCCTTGGTATGCATTGTGTATAGGCATTTTGGGCATGTCGGGGCCCTGTTCCGACATAGGTTGAATAATGTATATTCTTGTAAAGGCTCAATAGACAATGTCAGTGGTGCATAGACAAATGTCAGCACATGTATAGACAATGTGTTGGGTTGACTCATGTATGGTTGTATTGCCTCGTCGGCAAATGTATTGCGTTATGTAGTTTTGCATTTGTAGCCTTGTTGGCACGCTATGTATATAAGTATGTTAATGTTATGATGTGATGTTTCATTTCGTTACAATGTTGTTCGGAACTACATGCTTACGACAAGTCTTATAGATAATAAAGAAAGTGAGATAGCAGATATGACAGGTACGCCGGCACTCTACGAGCAGGGTCCGGTGCCGTGTCGCGGCCCTCCTGTCGGGGCGTGACAATCTTGATGAGGAATCTACCACTCAAAACCTCATCAATGTGGCAAGACAAGCAGATATATCACCAAAGTTTATGGATGCAGGGAAATCAGCCAAAAGAGGCAAGAAAAAACAGGTCAAGGATAATCAAAGTGCAATGCCAGGGGTCCAAACCAGGAGGATCCTATCTAAATCCCACACTCAATCATGAATGGAATCATGTGGAATATAAGGTCAGTCAACACTCAACAAGATTTTGAGAGATTGATCAATATGCACAGACAACACCACTTTCAATTCATTGAGATCATGGAACCTAAGCAGAAATTTAAAAAACTGGAGAGGTACAGAAGGAAGATTGGAATGCCTAAGTGCTATGCCAATGTCTCAAACAAGATATGGGTATTGGTGGATGATGATCATGAAGTAGAGATAATAAATGACATGGAACAACAATTAACAATGCAACTGACAAATATGGAGTCACACTATTCATTCATTGTCACTTTTGTATATGCAAAATGTGATGCTACTGAAAGAATTGAGCGGTGGGATAGTCTGTACAATCTTGACAGACACATGTCAATTCCTTGGCTTGTAGGAGGTGACTTCAACGTGATATGGGATGAGGAAGAGATGTTTGGAGGACTCCCAGTATCTCTAAATGAAGTTGAAGACTTTAGATACTGCATCAAGTCCTGCAACCTCTCTGAACTTGGCTTTAAGGGCATCATATATACATGGTGGAATGGGAGAGCAGAGGAATATTGCATTTTCAAAAGGCTGGACAAATGCCTAGCTAACTGTGCACTCCAATAGTGGCTGCCACAATTGGAAGTCACTCACTTGCCAAAGATAGGGTCAGATCACTGTCCCATGCTACTAACCTGTAACCAAAATACTACACCTACAAAGAAAGCTTTCAGATTCCTCAATTTCTGAATAAAACACATTCTTTCAAGGATGTGGTAAAGGAACACTGGAAAGCAGACTTTATAGGGGATCTTTTCCTGCTATTTAATCACAAATTGAAGAAGTTGAAAAGAGCCCTATCAACATGGAATAAAGAAACATATGGAAACATCTTTCAAAAGATAACAAGCTTGGAGGAAGTGGTCAAAGTGCATGAAGCATAATTTGAACTGCAACCTACCACATAGAACAGAACAAGACTGCAAAGGGTACAGGCTGACTTGATTAGATATTTGACCTTAGAGGAGGAATTCTGGAAGCAAAAATCTGGTATGAAATGGTTCTCAGATAGAGACAGAAACACAAAGTTCTTTCATGCACAGGTGAATGGCAGAAGGAAGAGGTTACAGTTGAAGAGAATACATGACAGTCAGAGCACATGGTTAGAAGAGAATGAAGAAATAGCAGAGGAAGCAGTTAACTATTTCAAAGCTCAGTTCCATGTGGCAAACATCCCTACAACATTCAAAATCCTGGATCATGTTCCTACATTGATGGAAAGCAAAGATAATGCTCTACTAATGTAGCAAGCAACAAAGGAAGAAATCAACCAAGCAGTGTTTGGACTTAATGCAGAAAGTGCCAGTGGACCTGATGGTTTCAATGGTAACTTCTACCAATCATGCTGGGACATAATTGAGAATGAAATAGTGAATATGGTGAAATCAGTCTTCAATGGACATACTCTTCCCAAGAGTATAACACACACAAACTTGGTGCTACTGCCAAAAAAGAAGGAGGTACTGACCTTCTCAGATATGAGACCAATTAGTCTTAGCAACTTCAGCAATAAAATCTTCTCTAGAGTGATTCATGACAGAATGGTAAACATTTTACCAAAGCTAATCTCTGAAGAACAAGCTGGTTTTGTAAAAGGCAGAAGCATAGTGGAAAATATGCTGTTAACTCAAGAAATTATAACAGACATTCGTTTGAAAACTAAAGCAGGTTCAAATGTGGTTCTCAAACTGGACATGACAAAAGCATATGCCAGATTGTCATGGCTCTTCTTGACAAAGGTTCTGAGGAAGATGGGATTTGAGGAGACATTCATTGGCATGATACATGGGATTGTGGCAAACAATTGGTACTCTGTACTGATCAATGGAGAGCCACATGGCTTCTTTAAATCCACAAGAGGAGTCAAGCAAGATGACCCTCTGTAACCTGCCCTCTTTATACTGGCAGCAGAGGCTATGTCTAGAGGATTCAAAGCTCTACACTCCAATCTGTATTTCTGTGGATTTGGATTGCCTAAATGGAGTCGCAAGATAAACCACTTAGCAACCATCATCTTTTCCTCATCAGATGCCAATTCACTACGGCTGATAATGGAAGTGCTAACTGACTATGAAAATGCCTTAGTCCAAGTGATAAACAAGAGCAAGTCTGCTATCTATATGCATCATTCCACCTCAACACAGGTAATTGACAAAGTGCAAAGAATCACATGAATACTGTGGCAAGATTTCCCTTTTACTTACCTTGGATGTTAGTCTTCTACAAGAGGAGGAAGATGGATTACTACCAAGGTCTCATACAAAAGGTGATGGATAAACTGCAAAACTGAAATAGGAAACTACTCTCCATAGGGGGAAGGGCAGTGCTTATTACACATGTGTTACAAAGCTTGCCTATACACCTTCTCTCTGCAGTAAATCCTCCAGCATGTGTGATCAATAAACTACACAAGATAATTGCACAATTCTTCTGGTGTAACTCTGTGGGAAACCCAAGCAGGCACTGGGCATCACGGAGCACCTTATGCCTGCCATGTGAGGAAGGTGGTGCAGGTTTCGGATCTCCACATGACATGCCCACAACATTGTTTTGCAAGCTATGGTGGATTTTAGACCAAAAACCAATTCTGTGGAGTGCATTTATGATCCAAAAGTACTGCAAAAAACTCAATCCTATAATAGTACCATGGAGAGGTGGTTCTCACATATGGAGGAAAATGACTGACTGCAGAAACATTATAGAACACCAAATATGTTGGCAACCTAAGATGGGATCTTCTCTATTCTGGTTTGAAAACTGGATTGGACTGGGAGCTTTATATTTTGTCACCCCACCTAATTTTATATGTGATGAAACTATACAAAACATTTAGGATGTGGTGTTTGAAGGTTACTGGAATAAGGAGAAGATCAAAGACATACTGCCACTTGAACTTGCTGCATACATATTGGAGAACATTAAACCACCAGCCTCCACTCATGCACTTGATAAACCAGTATGGATGCTAGAAACAAGTGGTGACTTCACTGTTAAATCAACTTGGGAATATTTGAGAAAGAGGCAGCATCCTTATAATGCTTACAAGAACATCTGGGTGAAAGGACTATCATTCGAGGTTGCTTTCTTCATGTGGAAATTATGGAGAAACAGAATACCACTTGATGACTTCTTCAAAAAACTGGGCTACCACATGGTCTCTAAATGCTGTTGCTGTGCAGAACCACAAGAAGAAACAAGACAACATCTTTTCTTCACTTCATATGCTGCAAAAAAAGTATGGAGGTATTTCCTTGGTAATGCAGGAATTGACATAGAGGGAACCACACTGCACCAAGTAGTGACCAAATGCTGGACTGCAGATGTGGTCAATCGACTGAAACCAATAATGCAGGCCTTACCTTCAGTGATTGTATGGGAGCTGTGGAAGAGAAGAAACAGTTACAGACATGGAGATGTAGTCACTATCAGTAGAGTAATCTACCAGATCAATTCTACTCTTCAACTACTCATCAAATTCAGAAAGCCAGGCATACACAACATTCCACACAAATGGCCAGACATAATCACTGTGATGGAACAATATACTCCCACTCTGAAGTACACAAAGGTACTTTGGGAATTCCCCAATCAAGGGTGGATTAAGGTTAACACAGATGGAGCCTCTAGAGGTAATCCAGGAAGAAGCTCCATTGTATTCATATTGAGAGATGAGAAAGGAGATATCATATAAGCATGCAGTAAAGAAATCCAAGAAGGCACAAACACAGAAGCTGAAGCACAGGCAATGGTAGAGGCCTTGAGATTATGTGTTCACAATGACCACACCCTCATAGACCTCCACACTAACTCAATGATGCTATTGAAAAGTATAAAGGGAGATTGGAGAGTGCCATGGTCCATTGATGAAACAGTTTCAGAGATTAAAGAACTGATGGCAAGATACAATATAACAGTAACACACACACTCAGAGAAGGCAACATAATGGCAGACCATCTGGCCAACTATGCTCTGGACATAGGACCTATGGAATGCTACTGTTTGATGATTTGGATGTACAAAGTAGAAGACTGATCAACAGTGATAAGAGGTCCATACCTAAGAGTAAGAGTAGCAGGAAACAAGGGGCAGTAACACTGCCAAAGGAAAAGAACCTGGTGGAAAGCAAAACAACAGTGGTGAAGAAAGAATGGAGCAGTGGCTCTACACTAACTATTCTTCTGTTCTTGCAGGGAACATAGGAACATCTAACCTTACAGATCAACCACATCAACTAACTTATGCAAGCAGGAACATCTGGAGGTTATCACTGAAAATGCAGCACCAAAAAAGAAGAATTGGAGCACAACCTTGCCAACACTGCCAATGCAGCAACAATAACTGCAGCAAATGCTTGAGACCTCCACACCAACTGCTGCCATATGGTGTGGCATGGAACAACACCACATAAGTGACATACCACACAAGCAGCCACTCACTAAATTCTAGCCACACAAGCAGCCACTCACTAAAGCAGGACACAAGTAAGAAGCCTATGATAGTGGATGCAGGATTTCACATAATCAGTGTAATTTTGTGAACAGGAACACTGTTATACCTGGGATGCCACCACAAGCATCATCACAAAAACTGTAATAAGGAGAAACTAGAGAAGCGGATCCAATCTAACATGATGTTCTTTCTTGCAGGAAATGCTGACAAGGGCTGCCATCAACATTTGCTCACATCTCTACCCACCAGCACCTTGGAGTCAAGCAGCAGTGAAATGTTGATTACTGTGAGGGATCAACTTACTACTGAAGAAGCAATGTGTCATTACATTGCCTCTTTGGTTAGTAGACTGAATCCCAACTATTCCAACCAATCTCAACAAACACACATACATAATCTCAGCATAACTCTCAACTCTGCAGATAGCTTAGAGGAGGCCAGATCATTGCTGTGATTGCAATGTGTGATAGTAGCATTTCTAATGCTCAATCTATTGCAATTACAGCAATTATCATGGATCCCCCTTGCCAGCATACAACACAACAACTCAGCAAGCACACAATTAAATAATAGCAGCAATATAATAGCAGCAAGATGGACACCCCCTGTCACCATAAAGCACTGGTACTCAGTCATCACACAACTTAGCCCAGTCACATTGCCTGCAGCAACTACAGCAGCCGGAAGCACACCTAGCAGACAATCAACAGAAGCATCACCCTGAAGATTATAGGACCACAAAGCATCCAAGTCAGCATGCAAAACAAAGACAATTGCCATATCATCAGCAGCAAACAAAATCCCAAAAAAGCAGCAACATAAATATCATTTTCATGACTGAACCCAGCACCCTCCACAATACTGTAAGCAGCTAGAAATGGTTTAGATTATTGCTTCAGTTGCAAGGTGTGGTATTAGCACCCTTGGTGCTCAATCTGTTGCAACGACAACAATCATCTTGGACATTCCAAGCCACATTACAATACTGGAAACCTGACTTCACTCAGCAACACATCAGCAATCCACAGAGCCAATATCCATCATAGGAAACTGAAATACCAACAGACTATCATCAGAAGCAGCACAGTAGCAAGGATATACACAGGCATAAAGCACATCAGCAGCAGCTTCAAGACATAGAAACTCAGCCAGCAAAGTATCAGCAGAAGAAGCACACATACAAGAGCAATAACAATCCAATTCAACCATCATGGATCCCTCCAAAACTCATATTCCATAGACATCCAATCAACACAAAGCAACACAGGAGCAAGGATAAGCACATACATAACTCAATGCAGCAGCAGCTTCAAGTAACAGAAACACAGACTCCAGTCCTCATAATTCACAAAACTCCAATTAACTCAAAGCAGCACAGGAACAAGGATTTACACAGACATAAAGCAAAATAGCAGCAGCTTCAGGACACAACAATAGAGTTAATAGAATACCAGCAGAAGAAACACTCATCCAGGAACAACAACAATCAGAGCAGATCACTTCAAAACTTACTGACATTATACCCGAGTGTCCAGCCACAAGAACAAACAGTACTCCCCCTCAGATGCAGAGAATCAAACAATCATCACTAGCAGCCTCATCCTATAGCACACACCATATCCATCTTCAACAAAAGCATCTGGAAATCTGCCCAGCAAACTACACAAGCAACACTGATGTTCACAAATAACATACTTTTTGACAGCTATCTTCAACTTGGCTTCTGTCAGCAAAGTTGAAGATAGCTCATGCCTTTTTGTCACTCTTTTGCAACATCTTATAGATAGATGTCAGAAGCACATAGTAGGGAGCAAATCCCCTTTTAACTTAGTAGAAATAGGAATACATGTACTTTTTGTATAGCTGACCTAGAAGAAACTCACATTGTTTTTGTACAGACGACTGTCTACTATCAAATAGAGAATCGTTATATCATCTTAGGTCTAACTACCTACTACTTTCTAGGTACAATTAGTCATCACTTTAGAATGACTAATAGTACAGGCATTCTCTTTTGGAGGTAAGGTTTATGTCCCCTCCACTGTTGTACTTTAATTTCAGTAATAAAAATATAAATTCAACTAAAAAGAAAATCTGAGCTCCCAATCTCAAAATATGATAAAATGCGGCCAAAGTCCCGAAAAAGACATTCTATAACACTGTCCAATTATACCCTTCACGAATGTGACACATGCCTCGCATTCGCAAAGCACAAAAGTTATTGCCCAGAAAAACTTCCTTCGCGAACGCGAAGGCCAAAGGCTCCCTCCTTTTCGCGAATGTGCCAAAGAGCCTTGCGAACATGAAGACCTGCTACCTACCGCCACTTCCTTCTTCATGAATGCGAAGAGAAAAACCCCTAGCTCCCAATTCCTTCATCGCGAACGCGATGCACCCACGCAAACACAAAGGACGTCAAACACCAGCAAAAAATTTGATATCCAAAACTCATGGAAATGTTCCCAAATTACCCCAAAACACACCCCAGACCCTTGTACCCCATCCAATCATACCAACAATTCTCAGTACCTTCACCAAGGTTGTTCAAATTCCCAAAACACAATGAATAGCATCAAAACCAAGAATCGACAACCAATTCAAGCTTAATGAACTAATCAACTTCCAACTTTCAAAACTCATGCCAAACCATGTCTAACCAACTCAGAATTACCTCAAATTTTGCACACGAGTTCCAAATGACATAACGAACCCATGCCAACTCCCAAAACAATAATCCGAACCCGATAGCCTCAAAGACAACACCCTGCCAAACCTATGAACCTTATAAACCTTCAAATTTCTAACTTTCGCCAATTAGAACCAAGACAACCTAAGAACATCCAAATTCAAATCCGGACATACGCCTAAATCCAAAATTACCATATGAACCTATTAAAACCATCAAAATACCATTCCAAAGTCATTCACTTGAAAGTGTAAACTCGGCCAACTCTTATAACTTAAACTTCCTACATTAGAACCAAGTGTTCCAACTTACTCCAAAACTTTCCTGAAACAAAATCAATCATACCCGCAAGTCATAAAACAACAAAGATGAATACGAGAAGCATAAAATAGGGGAATGGGGCTTATATACATAAAAGTCTGGCGGGACGTTACATTCCCCCCTCTTAAACAAACGTTCGTCTTCGAACGAGTTTAGAACCATACCTGGGATATCAAAAAGATGAGGATATATGCTCGACATATTATTCTCGGCCTCCCAAGTCGCCTCCTCGACCGACTGACATCTGGACTGAACCTTCATCGATGCAATATTCTTCAACCTCAGCTTTCGAACCTGCCTATTTGAAATGGCCACCGGCTCCTCCTCGTAAGCCAGATTCTCATCCAACTACATTGAACTGAAATCAAACACACGTGATGGATACTCATAGTACTTCTGAAGCATAGAAATGTGAAACACCGAATGTACTCCTGCTAAGCTAGGTGGCAAAACAAGTCTGTAGGCCACCTCACCCACACTCTCTAAACACCTCAAAAGGGCCAATATACCGAGAGCTCAACTTGCCATTCTTCCTGAATTTCATCACGCCCTTCATAGGCGAAACTCGAAGGAGAACCTTCTCACCCACCATGAAATCCATATTACAAACCTTCCTATCAGTGTCACTCTTTTGCTTGGACTTTGCCGTACGAAGCTGCTCCTGAATCAATGCATCATGAACCAAATCTGTGCCCAATAACCTAGCCTCACCCTTCTCAAACTAACCAACTTGAGAACGATATCGCCTCCTATATAAGGTATCATATGGAGCCATCTGGATACTCGACTGATAGCTGTTGTTGTATGCAAACTCCATTAATTGAAGAAACTGATCCAATTGGCCTCCAAAATCAATGACGTAGTCTCTCAACATATGCTCCAAGATATGAATGGTTCACTCGGACTGCCCGTCCGTCTGAGGGTGAAATGCAGTACTCAACTCAACCTGCGTTCCCAACTCAGGCTATTGGGCTCTCCAGAAATGCGATGTAAATTGAGTGCCACGATTCGAGATGATAGACACAAGAACACCATGCAGGCGAATAATCTCTCTAAGATGAATTCGAGCCAACTGCTCAGAAGTGTAGGAAGTAATGACCGAAATAAAATGTGAGACTTGGCCAGTTTGTCCACAATGACCCACATATCACCAAATCTTATCAAGGTCTATGGCAACCCAACCACAAAATCCATAGTGATATGCTCCCACTTCCACTCAGTATATCTAACCTCTGAAGCAAACCACCCGGTCTCTGATGCTCATACACGACCTACTAACAGTTCAAACACCGTGCAACTTTCTCAACAATGTTCTTGTTCATCCTTCTCCACCAATAATGTTGCTTCAAATCATGATACATCTTCGTAGCATGTGGGTGAATAGAATACTGAGAACTATGAGCCTCCTCAAGAATCAACTCCCTCAAACCATCCACCTTAGGAACACAGATCCGACCCCGAAGCCTCAATACCCCGTCATCACTAATAGTCACCTCCTTGGAACAACCTCATTGCACCGTGTCCTTAAGGACAAACAAGTAGAGATCATCATATTGGTGAGCCTTAATGCTATCATACAAAGACAACTGCGACAAGACACAAGTAAGTACCTGACTAGGCTCCGAAACATTCAACCTCACAAACCCATTGGCCAAAGCCTGAACATCCATAGTTAACGGTCTCTCTATGGCTGGAATGAATGCTAAACACCCTATGCTCTCCGCCTTTCTACTCAAGGGGTCAGTTACTACATTGACCTTCCCTAAATGATAAAGAATAGTGATATCATAGTCCTTCAACAGCTCCAACCATCTCCGCCACCTCAAATTCAAATCTTTCTGTTTAAACAGATGCTAGAGACTCTGATGATCAGTAGATACCTCACAAGACATGCCATATAAGTATGCTTCCAAATCTTGAGCGCGTGTACAATATTATATAACTCCAAATCATGCATCAGATAGTTCTTCTCATGGTGCTTTAACTGGCGTGACGCATAGGCAATCACCATACCGTCCTACATCAATACAGATCCAAGACCAATCCTCCAAGCATCACAATAGACTATGTATGACCTCGATCTTGAGGGCAATACTAAAATTTGAGTTGTAGTCAATGCCGTCTTGAGCTTCTGAAAGCTCTCCTCACACTCGTCTGACTACCTAAATGGAGCA
Organism: Nicotiana obtusifolia; assembly: GCA_002018475.1. Taxonomy (NCBI): domain Eukaryota; kingdom Viridiplantae; phylum Streptophyta; class Magnoliopsida; order Solanales; family Solanaceae; genus Nicotiana; species Nicotiana obtusifolia. Next base: position 9,490 of record MCJB01052620.1, on the reverse strand, counting down.
ACCTTCTGAGTCAATTAAGTCAATGGTGATGAAATAGATATAAACCCCTCCACAAAATGACGATAATACCTAGCCAAGCCTAAGAAAATTCCGATCTTCATAAAGGTAGAAGGTCTGGTCCTACTCTAAACTGCTTCAATCTTCTTTTGGTCCACCTTGATCCCATCACTAGATACCACGTGGCCCAAGAATGCCATTGAGTCCAAGCAAAATGCACTTGGATAACTTAGCATATAACTTCTTCTCTCTCAAAATCTGAAGCATAATCCTCAAACAGTGCTCGTGCTCTTCAACACTACAGAAATAAACCAAGATATCATCCACGGTGACAAGAGTCCAAATAAAGCTAGAACACACTGTTCATTAAATGCATAAGCTGCTGGAGCATTAGTCAAACCAAACACCATCACCAAAAACTCATAGTGCCCATAACGAGTCTTGAAAGACGTGTTAGGAATGTCCGAAGCCCTGATCTTCAGTTGATGGTACCTCGATTTCAAGTCAATCTTTGAGAATACTCTAGCATACTGAAGCTAGTCAAATAAGCCATCAATCTGAGGCAATGGATACTTGTTATTGATGGTAACCTTGTTCAATTGCCTATAGTCAATACACATTCTCATAGAACTATCATTCTTCTTCACAAACAACACCGCACACCCCAAGATGAAATAGTAGGCTTGGTGAACCCCTTATCTAACAACTCTTGCTATTATTTTTTCAATTCCTTCAACTTAGCTAGAGCCATGCGATACGGTGAAATAGATATGGGCTAAGTGCCCGTCACCAAGTCAATACCAAAATCAATATCCCTATCGGGTGGCATGCCCGGTAGGTCTGCTGGAAACACATCTGGAAAATTCCTCACTACTGGAATTGACTCAAAAGTAGGAGTATCGGCACTAACATCCTTCACAAGGGCTAAGTTCGCCAAACACCACTTCTCAACCATTCGCTGAGCCTTCATAAATGAAATCACCAGGCATAGCCAAAGTCTTGGTCTTAGCGTGATAATCCAGAATAGCATAATATGGAGATAACCAATCCATACCCAAGATCTTGTCAAAATCCACCATACTAAGCAACACGAGGCCAAGACTAGTCCCACAACCCCTAATAGTAGCCAAACAAGACCGATACACATGATCCACCATAATAGAGTTACCAACATATGTAGATACTTGAACAGAAATATGACGAGAACTACGAGGAAAATCCAAATACGATGCAAAGTACGATGACACATAGGAATATGTAGAACCATGATCAAATAGAACTGATGCATCTCTGTGACAGATCAAAACAATACTTATAACAACTACATCAGAAGCCTCCGCCTCGGGGCTACCCGAAAATGCATAACAGCGGTCCTGACCTCTGCCTTTAGGGCGTCCTCTGACCGCTTGAGCTCCCTCTCTAGCTGGTGGGGCTGGTGCTGTAATAACTGGAGCTGGAGTCACTGCCTGAGAACCATGTTGTGCTGTATCTCTGCCACATCTGGGGCAATCCCTCTTGATATGCCCTACCTCTCCACACTTAAAACAACCTCGAGCTTAGAATGGCTACTGAATCTGAGGCTACCTCTGATAACCATAATACCCACTATTGACACTCAATTTTGACCATCAGTATTTAAAAAGTAACTTCTGCAGGCTTCATTGTCAAATAATGATAAAATGTAATATTTTACACATTCTTAAGTGTAATGCAAATTATTGATAATTGTTTCTATTTTATAAAATACAGGAATTTTTATCATTTTATTGCAATTGGTTAAATACTACTATTTTTGTGCATTTTTATAAATATCAAATAATTTATTGATAAATTTTCTATTTTCAAACATTAGGATATTCTATCAATTTATTGTCTTATCAAAATAATATAATAATTACTACAACACAATTGTAGTAGTTATATTTTTAAATAAACACTACAAGATTTCCTAATTAAATAATTATTTTTTAATTCGTAGCACAATATATTAATTATATGGAAACCAGTAGAATTAATTTCAAAATACGGTTCAAGTTCGGTCAAATTCAATGTCCCGTCAACATCCGATGTGACAAGATATTTGATAGGACTAGACATTGACGCGACATGACATTGGAGTGACATGACATCGATGTGACTTGATCTTCTTTCATTTTTGACCATATGTTTTCTTTTATATTTTTTTTTATTTCAAATCTTGGTCCCTAAGTTTCCAACTCACACCCTACATTTTATATTTTTACCAACAATACACTAAAAATCCACCCCATCAGATTTTTTTTAAACATCCTAGAAACCCTAATGATACTCCCCTCACTGTTTTTCATCAACCGCACCTCATAGAGTTTTCTCTTGTCTTTCTCTCATGTTAAGGCTGTGACATCTCAGCCGCAGCCAGCATTCCAGTGAGCTTGGCTGGCAGGCTACCCTTATCTCCCACTCGTCTATTTCCCCCTCACCTCGCACCTAAGGGGCCGAAAATTATGGCGCCTCGAAGGAAAACTCCAGCTGACACCAAACTTTTTCTTTGTCTTCTCCTACTCATTCCCTCTTATCTTTTTCACAAGATGATGGATCTAAATGTTGGAGTAAGTTTTGTATTTTTCGAATTGGATTTGTGCGTTTTTTGAAAACCTCTATAAATATCGGTGACCCCATTATTTTGGACCAGATATGACCAGATCTAGTCTTGGTCTAGTCGATCTCTGATTTTGCATCGACCTCTTGTGCTGCTGTTGTACTATTTTTTGTAACCTGTTCACTGTTGGTTTTGGTCAGAAAATATTTTTCCGGCAAGCTCTTGTGTGTTTCTGTTTGCCTGCTGCTCCGTAGGATCTCATCCGGTCTGGCTGGAAAGTTTGACGACGATCTTGTCTGTGTTCTTTTCGGACGTGTTATAACCCATTGATTGATTTATGATTTTTGGGATCTTTTGCTCATTACTGTTATTATTTTTGTTATTGCTACTTACACTATCGGTTTGAGATTTTTTTTTTCAAAATTTGGGTGGTCTGGCTACTCCAGTGACTGACCTTTGAGGCCTCCCATTTGTTGTGTTGTTAAAAATGCTGTCGTAATTTGTGACAATGCTGCCTCCTTTGGACTGTTATCTATTGTGTTTTGACGGTTTATGTTCGAAAATTTGTAATGTTATTCTAGCCTCACTGTTTGTTCTCGATGATCCTTCATAGTGGAACTTGACTAATTTTAACGAGATACTACGTTATTAAATTAGGGCGATGAGAATAAAATTTTGAGGCCACGACGCCCTGAATGACCCTCGGAATGGGCCCGAAATGAATAGGCGATGATGATAAACATCAAAAAATAAAAGACGAGGACGCGATGATCCAATAAACCTTTGGAGGGCAACACGGTCGGCCCCCGTAGTCGCAACTGTGAGCACCTAATTTTCGACCATACATGAATTTTTCACCGCCTTTAGTATTCAAATAGCTTTTAGGTTTAATTAACATTTTAGATTTTATTTTACTTTTTAGTAGACCTCACTAGATAAAAAGAAAACGACAAAAATAACCGCAATTTTGTATTTTAATCGTTTTCCCATTTTCAAAAGAAAGAATAGTTCCAAAAAATATATTTTAACGAGTCTACTCTATTTTTTAAGTTAAGGATTTTAATAAATGAATTTTGAGTAGTTTGCATTTTTATCTTTCTATATTAATCAAGTAGGAGTAATACTTTTATTTTTATTAAGTAAAAAGAAAGAAAGAAAAGATAATCAACAAAAAAGAAAGAACCAATGAAAAATTGCCACTTGACAAAGATTCCTTTCTAGAAAACTCACATACTCTCAGTCAAAATTCACCGGCACAGACCAATTAATCGTATCGGTCATATTCTTGAATTTGGAATGAAAAGACGGATAAAATAGCAATTCCTAGTCCGAATCCTGGACCTGGTTCACGCTTGAAAGCAACAATTTTTCTTCCAATTTCGTACATCAAATTGTGTATATAAAGAAGAGTTCGTCCTTCTTCAAAGAGATAAAGTCACGTGGCCCCTCAAGATAGAGGCACAATAATTCGGCCGATTGCTCTTACTCTTATCCTTCCTTCGCTGACACAGAAGAGAGAGAGCACTCCCCAAGCCAAGGATGAGTGCTAAAGAGAAGATGCGCAAGCTAGTCTATCAGAAGGAGAAAGCGAGGGAGTGAGATTTTAGGTTACATTAGGGTAGACTGAAGACCAAGCCAATCTCGATTAAAAAAAGAAAAATTATTGCAATTACGAACGTGAATAGATGCTTTCTCATTAGACTATTTTAACCGATTGTTTATGTCGACCCTACGCTACGATTCTTCTTCTCTTATGAAATTTCTAGTTAGATGAACACTGCTCTGCTGCATGACGGAGTGATCTTTCACGGATTTCTTGCCCACTAATTCTCCATATATACCTTACTCACATAACACCTAAGGGGAGAGAATAAAGATAGAAAGAGGCGAGCAGAGGAGGAAAATGCCTAGAGCTCTAGGTCCAAAGCTGCACAACCAGCAACGTTCTAAGAGAGCATAGAGGAGAATTGGATCTTCCTCTCAAAAAACAATAGCCATTGAACCATGAAAACCATCCAAAAGCAGCTCAAAAATCCTCCGTCCATAACCATGAAATATACTCAAAACCATCCAAAACACCTGAAAATACAGCCAAAAACGCTGCCCTCTATCACCCCAAACCAGTCCCTCTTCTCTGTACTCAAACCACCCCCAAAACATCCCCGAACAGCCCAAAACACACAGCACAAAAACGACCCAAACCAGTCCAATTTCCAGCTCAAAAAATAGCTAAAAAACGCAGCTGAAATGCCCTAAAATGCAGCAGTAAAACGACCTTCAAATCTCCATAAAATAGCCATGAAACACCATAAAAGTTAGCTCCTAAACCCTACTGTAAACTCACCCCCAACTACCCCAAATTCCAGTTCCAAATTAACCTAAAATCCAGATCCAAAACAGCCTAAACTTCAACCCCAAAGCCACCGAAATCAGCTCCATAAACTCGTAGCTCCGTCATCGTAAATTCACAATCAAAACATCGGCGGAAACTACCGTCAGAGTGAGGTAACGTTTGAATTCGCCGACTCGAGGTCCTTGTTGGTGGCTCTTTTGAGAATTTTTATTTTTGGAGCTTTTCTTTCATTACACTCGTCGAAAACATTTCAGCGTCCATATCTGAGCCTCCTATAATATATTTCAAATTATTTTCCAAAAGAAATATTTCTAAACCATTTTCAAAAAATAATCTTCCAAAAATATTTTGAGATAATCTTTCAAAAAATAAAAATATTTTCCTATAACATTTCAAACAATTTCCAAAACAATTTGAAAAAAAAAATACTTTCATTCTTTATATATTATAGCTATGTTATTTACTAATATTTTGTTGTTTCTTTTGCGAGATACCCGGGAGTTATCTTTCAAAGACGACGTTTGAAGAAAAATCAAAGACGAATCCCCGTCAAGCTTTCTCGCTTCGTACTTCCCATTCCCGGATGTAATAAAAAATACAAGTATAGTAAAATCGTAGATAGATATCATATCTAATTATTTAATTATGCTTGTTTGATATTTATTTATTTATTTATTTGCGACACCACTTAGGACAAAATACATCTAGATAATAAACATTCATCATGTATGTCAAATAGGTTTGAATCGGGTTTTAATTATTCCAATAGGTCTGTAAGATGATTTGGACATGTCCATAATGTTTAGTTAATTTCCGATGAGTTTTGGATAAGCTTGGATTGTATGATGGTAGTTTTTGGCTTCGACGTCGATTTGAGCATAAAGGTTACTATATTGAGTAAATGGCCTTTGATTCATGTTTTGACTAAGCCATTATATTCGTATTGTAATTTTAAAACCATCGCAACAGGAATCATCACGTTTCGACATTGTATGAGGAATTTATGGTTATTTTACTATGAATTAGGTTGCCTGCTTTTCCAGATTAATTGCAAATTGCTACTGAATTCGGATTTAAAAATATGCACTATTTCCTAGTATTGAAACCAACATATCTCCTTCATTATAAGGTCAAATGGAGTGGTTCAAAAGCCTAACTTGACTGAAATTTCACGGGGAATCCATTTGAAGCATCAAAAGAGAGTTTTAGGATCAATTGGCCCAAGAAACGAGGAACAATAGCCGGCAGAAGAATATAATATTGAAGGTTTGTTCATTTGGTCATATTTTGAGTTGGGGAGCTCGGATTTGGGCAGTTTTGAAGGCGATTTTCACAACATGGATTGGGGTAAGTATTCTATAGTTGATTTTAGTCATATTTCATGAATCCATCTTCGTTTTTGGCATTTGATTGATGATTTTAAAGTGAAATTCGGGGGTTTTGTCTAAAATTTCTTAAAGTAAATTTTTGAGTTTTGAACATCGATTCGGAGTCGTATTTGAGTGAAACTAGTATGGTTGGACTCGTAATTGAATGGATTGTCAGATTCTATAAGCTCTGTCAGATTTCTAGTTGCGGGCCCGAGTTTTATTTTTTGGTTGACTTTGGGCTTTTGATTAAAGATTCTACCTTTATCGATCAGGTTTGTTTCTTTTGGCCTTATTTGATGTTCTTGAGTTGCTTTTGGATAGTTTGAGTTGTTCGAAGGTCGGTACGCGCGGGATGGCATTTCTAATGTATTGTTTGGCTTGCTCGATATTGGATTCGACTTGTTCGAGGCACGTAACACTTCTAAACTTGGTGCTTAGGGTATGAATCCCTGAATATATGTGTTATGTGTTTGGTGTTGAGGTGATGTACATGCTAGATGAGGGGCGTGTGGGCGTGCACCGTGTGAATTATGACTTGATTGATTCTGTGGTACTGTGTAGTTACCTAATCTTGTTTCTATCCATGAAATTTTTACGTGCTAGAGTAATTGAACTATGATCCATGTTAGAAACCATGTTTAGGCTATATGCTTATCCTATTTGTTTAGGCTAAAAACAAAAAAATAAAAAAACAAATAATTGAAATCAAAATCCAAAAATATATTTTTTTCCCTTCTTTAGAAGTTTTTCTTCCAAAAACAAAATCAAAAATCATAAATAAAAACCAAAAATCCAAAAATATTTTACTTTAATTCCTTCTATAGAAGTTTTTCTTTGAGACATCAAATCCATAAATCCAAAAATATTCTTTTTCTTCTTTCGAAGTGTTTCTTCCGGAAATTCCAAAAATAAGAAAATAAAAATTTAGGATCCAAAAAGATTTTCGTTCTTTCTCAGAAGTTTTTCTTTCAGAAACTAAAAAGACAACTCGAAATCCAAAAATATGAAGTTTTTTTTTTTCGAAAATCCAAAAGAAAATAAAAATTCAAAATATAAAAAAATAATCTCTTTCTTATTTAAAAATCATTTTTTCAAAAATTCTAAAAAAAAAATAAATCCAAAAAATATTTTCCTAGTTAGGAGTTTCACGGTCTGAAAAGAAGAAAAAGTCAGTTTATTTTACTTCATTTATGATCTTTTCGAATTACACAAAGATCTGATTCATGTCTCCACATGATACGTAGGCAACCCACATCGAGTTCGATCGACCATTTAAAAATAAAAAAATTTTAAAAAATGATGATGATAATAATAAGGATCCACAGATTCCATTCTAATGTGTTCTTTATTTTGAATGGTGAAGAAAGTTTGAGGTGGTCGGTTTGTGGTAAGCCGGCAACACATCCAGAATTCAGATGATCCAAGAGAAAAATGCCAATGACAACTGACATCCATGATGTTACGAGTGGTCAAGAGACTTAGGGTCAGAGTGTGACGACCCGGTAAATCGTCTCATGGGTTACTACTCCGTCTTCCCCAATATCTGTATCATTATGCCTTGTTATCAGTATTTTAGGTAATTTAATTGAGTAAGTTGTATTCGGTAAGAAATGAGACACTTAGTCTCTTTCAAGGAGGCTTAAGTTGTAAAAGTCAACTGTATGTTGAGTTATGAGTTAGAAGGCTCGGATATAAATTCCGATGATTCAGTTAGTTTCAGAAGAGGATTTATGACTTAGGAGAGTGATCGGAATTAGTTTTGGAGGTTCCGTGTGGAATTAGGATTGAATTGGTGAAGTTAGAATTTCCACGATTTCCGGTTGATAGGCGAGATTTTGATCCGAGGGTCGGAATAGAATTCCGAAAGTTGCTGTAGCTTTGATATGTGATTTATGACTTGTGTGCAAAATTTCAGGTCATTCGGACTTGGTTTGGTTGGGTTTAGATCAAAATAGCGATTTAGAGGATTTTTGAAAAATCTTAGGCTTGAATCCGATGCGAATTTGATGATATGATGTTGATTTGACCATTCCGAAGGTTGGAACAAGTTTAAATAAAGTTATGGGATATGTTGGCATGTTTAGTTGAGGTTCCGTAGGCCTCGGGTGAGTTTGGGTGGTTAAACGGATTAAACCATCGTTGGAAAAACAAAAGTCGCAGAAAAACCAGGTGAGAATGCGGACCGCATAACTCAAATGCGGACCGCATATCTCACAGTGAGATCGCAAAAACAAGCAGAGATCTGGGCAGGATTCGTGACCAAAATGCAGTTAGAATGCGAACCGCAAACCTGAAATGCGGACCGCATATTTGACCGTGGAGATCGCAAACTGAGACAGAAAATTTGACAAAAATCTACGTCAAGAATGCGACGAGAATGCGATCGCGAAACATGAAATGCGAACCGCAAACCTCGCTTTGTGTTGATTTGCGGCGAAGGCTGGGGCCATTTTTGCGATGGCTATGTCAAAAATGCGAAGAGCATACCTGTTATGCGACAGGTATGCGATCCGCATATTTGACCTGACAGGAACGTTTTTGTCTCGATTTTTGACCCATTATAAATAGAGATTAGTGCCCATTTGCCGTGCAAGAACCCATTTTTCGTTACCCACGAAGAGAAACACCTCCAAACACCCTAAAATCACCACAAATCAACCTTAAACAATATCTAAAGGAGATTTTCTTGAATAAACTCTTAACGGGAGGAGTTTTGGTCACCTCAAACGTACTTGGGGCCATAGAACTCGGATTGAAGCAAGTTTGAAGAAATTCTTGGAGGGTTTCCAAGAGAAACATCGGGGTAAGGGTTCCTAACTCAATTTTGAAGGAATTACCTAAGATTATAGCTGTTTTTAGCATTTTTACTAGTATTTCAAGTTGGGAAAATGGTGGGAACCCTAAAGCTTAGATTTGAGGGTTGGAAGTCGATCCGGTGTCGGAATTCGACTAATTTTATATGGTTGAACTCGTGAGAAGATAAGGAACCCGTTGGGGTGAAAAGTACTGAATTTCGAGACGTGGGCCCGGGCTCGGGTTTTCTAATTTCGGGATTTCCTGGTGTTTTTCGATTGTTTCGCTTGGGTTTTGTTCCTACGACATATTGTGATGTAATTGTTCTGAATTTGGACAGATTCGACGCACGTGGAGGCCAATTCAAAGGGAAAGGGCGTCGCGGGCTAAGGATTTAGC
>MCJB01052619.1:89426-130984 GCA_002018475.1 Nicotiana obtusifolia | reverse complement strand
GGCGTACCACCCGCTCCCATTTCATTATATCTTGTGGTAGGCGTACCACCCGCTCTTATTTCGTCATATTTTGTGGTAGGCGTACCACCCGCTCCCATTTACATCATATTTTGTGGTAGGCGTACCACCCGCTCCCATTTACAAGTCACAAATGTTGGTAGTTAAAAAAGAAAAACAACAAAATACAAAACTGATCGGTCTTCCATTGTATTTATCATTAAAAATAAGTAAAAAGGAGTAATTATACCAAAGTTTAAAGTCCAAAGTCTTGTATGGTGAGAGTACTTTGTCAAGATTTGATTATTGTCATAATTTAACTCAAAAGTGTAAACAAGAAAAATGATTTCGTTAAGATTGAAAAAAAACAGTTGCAGCCTTCATATAAATTGCATGAGCACATTTCTCTCTACTACAAAACAGTAACAAAACAGATAACTTTGTATGTACAATATTTGTAGACCTCGTTCTACTCTCTTTTAACTCGAAAACAGTGTCAATCTAATCTCAACACTGACCATATGAACTTCATCTCTACGGTCTATAGTCCATGATAAATAAAGTGAGTTCTTGCTCAACATCGAGAATCATCAATTAAGGCTTTCGTAGTATTATTTAAGAACACAACAACTATCCATTTAAGACTCACGGTCATGCTCGACACCAACGCATAGATACTCGTCACCATGCCTATACGTCGTACTCAACAAGAAGCAATTAACAAATAGAACACAATTCCTAATCCCTCAAGCTAAGGTTAGACCGGATAATTACCTCGCTTTGCAACTAAATTCAAGATTCCAACAAACCTTCACCTTGAAACTTTGTGTCCGAAGGCTTCAAATATTAGTTAAGCTTTCCAATGTCGAAAAATAAATTCCAGCAACTCCGATATCAACAGAATTCCAAAAACTTTTATTATATTATCCGATAAATCAGTCTCCCTGTCCTGACAGAATGGGATTTAGACCACTATTGTGATGCTACTAAACGAATTGATCTACTGTTATGAGGTTTTCTCGCGGTTGCCGTCCCACAGCATGTACAATTGATTTTGAAAGGATTTATGTGTTCCTTGTTCTGCTATTTTCTTATGTGATTGGGCACTCTAGGAAAGGATTGGTGGATGTTGGTTTTGACGTCGGCAGTGAACGTGAAAAGTGGGGGGGTTTAGGGGAAAAAGATTTTGATGGGTTTAGGAAGAGGGGATCATGGAGTTAGTTAGAATATGAAGAAATCTTTGTTTTTTTTTTTCCTATTTTATTAAATGGCTATAACTTGATCTCGGGATCTCAAAATTTGATTCCGGGCATACGCCCAAGTCCTAAATCACGATACGGAGCTACTTGAACTATCAAAACACTTATACAGGTCCGTCTACTAAAAATGTTGACGGAAGTCAACTTACTTGAGTTTTAAATCTCTATTTCACATTTTAATCTTTCCACATAAAAACGTTCTGAAAAATTATATAGACTACACATGCAAATCGAGGTGAGGTAAAAAGGAGGTTTTTTTTTTAAGCCTCGAAACACTGAATTCAATCTAAAAACAAGTGATGACCCTTTGGGTCGTCACATTTTTGCTAGTATTTACTAGTAACAGTGTAACACGAAGGACCAAAATAGACCTCTGTTAATATAGATTTAACTAGGCTGATAAACTACCCGATAACCGTCTGGATAATAGCTACACCGCTGCCAATCCGCACGATATCTTAACGAGTGGCTAGCGGATTAATACATTTAAAAGTCGATAATCGATATGCCAAACAGTTAAGAGTAAATAACCACTTGATCCGTCCGATAAATAGCCCTACTGGGTATGTTATTATTGTTGTTGGTGGTATTTGAAAAGCATTAGATTTTTTAAAGTTTTTAAGTTCTTTGTTATAATTTCTCAAATTAAATTTAAAACAAAAAAATATTTTAACTAATAAAACGCAACTTATAAGTAGTGACAGAATCAAAAGTTTCAATAAATGAATTTAGAGAAATGTATTAGACTATAGTGATGAATACACTAAGTTTAGGAGAAACAAATCAATATGATGATGCTAAGTGTCACAATAAAAATTCAACAAGTGTTAAATTTTAGGACAAAATTAGCTAGGTTAGTTAATAATTAGTTACTCTTTTTGAATTTGAATTTAAAATAATTAAATATCTATATATTTTTAAGGAAACTAATATATTAAACTAGTAATTTATTAAAAATTCATATGACACTTTAATAATATTATGTAATGGATAATACAATTAAATAATTGAAGAACAAAAACAAAATCATGGGAAAATATAGAACTATATGTCACGATCCAAAATTTACTAGTCGTGGTGGCACCTAACCCGATCAGTTAGGTCAGCCAATTAACAGTTAACACAATTCTAATATAATAAAGGTGATCAACAAATGATATATTTGAATTTTCATATAATATTTCAAGGACCGGTAGTACAAGACATGAGTTACTGAGACTGGATTATTGCAAAAACGGATATGAAATAAATACAACTTCTATTTGAAATGTACATAAACAGAAATGAATTCTAGCACTACCCAGGGATAAGTGGTAGCTACATCCGGAAGGCACGAACATCTTCAGAGTCAGCCCCCAACATCCACCACAGCTCCGCTCCAAAATCTGCACGCAAGGTGTAGAAGTGTAGTATGAGTACAACCGACCTCATGTACTCAGTAAGTATCTTGACTAACCTCGAGGAAGTAGTGGCAATGGTTTTCAGTTAAAAAATACTCACTGATATAACTTGTGCAGAATACTAGCAATAGAACGATACTAAAACATAACAGAATAAAGTACAAGAAACAAATATACGAAGCAATAGATGATTTCTAGAAGAACCATGATTAATATTCCTCAATATCACGACCAATCCTCTCCTTAGAGAGGTAACCAGCAAATCAAATGGCACGACAACACCCTTTGTGTGTTTATCTCATCCTCACCAACTATACGTATAATAGTACCAACCAGGTGAAAGAAATGCCGATAACAGTAATGATAAGGTAGGAAATACATAGGTAACAATGATGAACAAGACAGTATAGATGGACAACAGTAATAAACTAGGTAGGAGGCATAAGAATGATGATATCAATTAGGAAATAAGAACATAATTTTACCTAACTAGCATGGTAGAAGGCATAGATGCAGATATAACAAATAAGAATGGAAAGTATGATCTTTATAAGCTAATAAATAGATGCATGAATGACTAACATGGTAGAAGGCTTATACTAATGTGTAACAAAATAGAAATGACATGGATGTGGATATAATAACAAAAAGGGAGGCATGATATTTGCAGTTAAACAGATAGAAAGCATGGACAACACAACAACAACCGAGATAGAGGAAAGACAGAACAACAACGACAAGTCACGGAGATAACATGGGTGCAACAGTAATAACTCCAGGTAAGGGCATGAATGTACATACAAGGAAAAGATATCACAACATAAGGCATGTCCCTCGTCCTCACCTGCACGGAAAGTCTCTTCGTTCCATGAACTCATGATAATATAAAAATATGGTAATATAAATGAATTGGCACGACATCACCGTTCATGCTTTTACTCTCATCCTCACATGATAATATAAATGAGATTGGGATAATATAAATGACATGGCACGGCATCACCCTTCGTGCTTTTACTCTAAAATGAAATGGCACGGCATCACCCTTCGTGCTTTTACTCTCAAATGAAATGGCACATCATCACCTTTTGTGCTTTACACTTTTCTTCACATGATAAAATATATGATATGGCACGGCATCACCCTTCGTGCTTAACACTCTTCCTCACCAAGAATATGTATATCAATGACAAGCAAGGTAGGAAGCATAAATAACATCGAGGAGAGTGATTAAACAAATGTTCCACATGGACCTCAATCACAACTTTCAAGCCAACAATAATTCAATATACCCTCAAGAACCTTATTGTCCAAGTATTTCAACAACTAAAAAAAAAGAAAAATGATCTACAACTCAAGTATAGAATCTATTATCTCAAGAATAACGGTCATAACAATGTATTAGTGATAAAGCATAATGATGACCGAATTAGACACATCAATATTTCTCAAAATGCCGTCAAATTTTAATCAAGTTATAATAGACTAAATCTTGGTTCCTAACATTTAATTCCATATTCTTAATAATCTATAAGTCAAGTAAGACATGAAGCAAGAAGGTCATGCAATTCTACAACGCGCAATTTATAGTATAATTTACCCCCGAGCATGATTAACCCTGGCACATACATACGTGCTCGCCGCCTCACATATGTATCACCCTCGCATGTAGCAAATAATGGTAATTAGTAGGAAAAATTCCCTCAAGAAAGTTAGGCAAGACACTTACCTCAAACAAGCCCAATCGATACACTAGAAGCATCATCCCGGTCAAATCATCCTTTGAACGGCTCGAAACTAGTCAAAAGCAACTCAAAATCATCAAATAATACAATAAGAAGCAAACCCAATTGATAAAGGTCAAATCTTTACACATTTACTCAAAGTCAACCAAAAAATTAAAGCTGAACCCGCATCTCGAAACTCAACAAAACTCACAAAATCCGACAACCCATTCAATTACGAGTCTAACCATAATAATTTCACTCAATTTCGACTACGAATTGATGCTCAAAACTCAAAAATTCACTTTAGAAAAGATTAGACAAAAAACCCCAATTTCTCTTTTGAAATTATCAATCAAATACCAAAAATAAAGATGGAATCACAGAATATAATCAAAACCGAGTAGAAAACACTTACCCTAGTCCATATGGTTAAAATCCTCTTCAAAATCGCCCAAATTCGAGCTCCAAAACCATGTGAGAAAAAGTGACTAAATTCCGGGATGAGTTAAAAGACGCAGCAGTAATTCTAGCTCGAATCAGATTTAAGATGACCCTAAAACTCAAATTTGATAAGCCTAACATAATCCTTGCAAGATTACACCCAAGATAGCCTTTAGAATCACCCAATTTGTTGTTAAAATGAGGGAGACATGATGTGTTGATGCTTTAACGGAAATCTGAAAATTTAAAGGACAAATGACAATTTTGTCATTATTTTACCCCAAAAAATCAGCAGCAAAAGAATTTTCGTTTTAGCACCCAAAACTCATTCTGAACCTCCTGCACACAAACCATATATGTATTTCAATCATAAAATACTCTACAAACCTACTCGCGTGCTCAAAACACTGAAAAGAGCTCATCTTGACCCAATATTGAACATGGTCAAACTCCAAATTCTTAACTTAACTAGTTTCTCAATCAATGATCCAAAACACACCCGAGGCCCTTGGGACCCCATTCAATCATACCAAAAAGTCCTAAAACACGATACGAATTTAATCAAAGCTTCAAATCACATCAAACAACATAAGAACCACGAATCGCACCTCAAATCAAACTTAATGAACTTTTGAACTTTCAACTTCCAAAACTCGTGCCGAACCATATCAAATCAACTCGGAATGACCTCAAATTTTGCACACAAGTTTCAAATGACATAAAAAAGCAATTCCAACTCCTGGAACCAAAATCCAAATTCGATATCACCAAAGTCAACTTTCGATGAAACTTATGAACATTCTAAAACTCCAAATTGTCAACTTTTAGCAATTAACGCTAGAACCTTCAAGAAACATCCAAATGCAAATCCGGGCATATGCCCAAGTCCAAAATCACAATCGGACCTAACGCAACCTTCAAAACTCCGATCTAGGGTCAAATACACAAAAGTCAAACTTGGTCAACTCTTCCACCTTAAGGCTTTCTAGTTGAGAATTATTCTTCCAAATAAACTTTGGATCACCGAAAAACCAAAACCGATGATTCATACATGTCATAATACATCATACGAAACTACTCAAGGCTTCAAGCAGCTGAACATAATGCAATTACTCAAAACGACCGATTGAGTTGTTACGTCCTCCCCCACTTAAACATACATTCGTCTTCGAACGTGCCAAGAGTCGCTCCAAAGCTAGCAAATCACTGCATGAGCTCATCGTACACATACCCCTGGGTGATTCTACGTCACCCAAATCCATGTATTCCTGTCAACTCAACATAACTGAAGATCCGTACTTCAACCTTAGTTCGTGTACCTTAGAACAAAATTTCCAACATCCGAAATTCATTACAAGACCCGAATGCATCTACACATTATGAAAGTCTGAACAAGTTGTATCAAGTCATAAGCGTAACCCAAGATGTAATCACATAATATACCACATAACCCGCATACTCGTAGCAATAATTTTTTATCACAATAGTTGCACAAAAGATAAATTCAGTACCAATAGTAAACCTCATATCAAATAAAACTATGTTAAAAAACTTCGTACACTGCTGATTGATGCAATATAAAAAGCAGAAACAAGAAAACAAAAGATAGAAGCAAGATGCTTAATGAACTATCATGACAACAAGTAGGAACTAGTCTACTTACCTTCTTGATGAAGTCACGGAGTACCTATACTATACGAACAACCCTCAAGACAACAATGGTCTTGCAAACTGTTCGATCAAACAAGGAACGAGTTCAATTTTGAATCACACCAAATTGGACAAGTTAAAGTCACGCGTTGGAAGCACAAAGGCTTGGCCGAAAATTTCTTGTAAAATTGGTATAAGGTGCTGAAAATAATGTAGTCTTTAGGCTTATATAGAATGAGTCTTTACCTAAATCAAATAGGAAAAGAATAACACTAGTAACCTAAATCAACTTGGAAACAAATAACTAACAAAAAGGCCACAATTTGGCTAAGTTTAAGAACTAGTCACGCAGGACTCCCAAAACAAGTAAGAATTAGTGACTTTCATAGCCTTACATCACACGCCAATCTTCACAAAGTGCATAGAATTACTTGGCTCTTCTTCACCATCAAATGTGTATCATTAAGCTCTTTAGCTTGACTTCTCGTGAATGGTCTTGAAGGTTTAAACGTATCATGATCAGTTTGACCTGCACCATCCTCCCCTTCTTGGGAAGATTTCGTCCTCGAAATCGAACCTTATTCATCTTTCAAAGCAACACAAGGAGTCAATTCAGTGAGATTGAATGTCTTAGAAACAGCATAATCATTAGGCAGATCTATGACATAAGCATTATTATTGATTTTTTGCAACACTTGAAATGGTCCATCTCCTCGTGGAGCTAACTTCCCTTTCCTATGGTTCAGAAATCTTTCCTTTCGGAAGTGCTCCCAAACCCAATCACCTCTTTTTAAGTCCAGCTTTTTCCTTCCTTTATTCTTTTTGACCACTACCTTTTCATAAGCATCCTCCAAAGTTTTCCTCACCTTAGCATGCGATTCGAGCAACGCGGCTGCCCGGTTTTCTCCATCAATGCTAATAGCTGCATCTATCGGCAAAGGAACAAGATCAAGTGGTATCAAAGGATTAAAATCATAAACACATTCAAATGGAGTAATGCTAGTCATGCGATGAACAGTTCTATTATATGTAAACTCCATAATAGGTAATCGGTCAGCCCAAGTACCGGACTTCCCTTTGGTCAAAGCTCGAAGAAGAGCTCCCAAGGTGCGATTAACAACCTCAGTTTGACCGTCAGTCTGTGGATGATATGATGTAGAAAACAACAGTTTGGTTCCAAGACCACCCCACAAACACTTCCAAAAGTGACTCAAAAACTTAGCATCCCTATGACTAACAATAGTTCGAGGTACACCATGCAACTTTAATACATTAGCAATAAACAAAGAAGCAACATGTTGTGCATCATCAAATTTTTTACAAGGAATGAAATGAGCCATCATAGAAAACCTATCAACAACCACATAAATGCTATCATGACCTCCCCTAGATCGCGGCACCCCCATCTCAAAATCCATCGAAACATCTACCCAAGGACTAGTGGGAACGGGTAAGGGAATATACGAACCATGATTATTAGACCTAGACTTAGCTCTTTTACACTCAAAACACGCTCCACATATTCTCTTGACATCTCGCCTCATCTTAGGCTAATGGAACTGTTCCCCTAATATAGCTAAAGTCTTGTCTACCCCAAAGTGTCCCATCAAACCCCCACAATGCGCCTCACGCAGCAATAGCTCTCGCCACGAGGACTCGGGTATACAAACTCTCCCCTTCTTAAAAAGGTACTCATCATGCCACTGATACTTCTCAATCCGCTGCCCACTAGTTATGGCATCACACACACTCTTAAATTTAGAGTCATGCTCATAGATAGACTTAATACTCTCAAAACCCATCAACCTAGATGCTAACGTGATAGCCAAAGAAAACTTCTTAGATAGTGCATCAGCTACTACATTCTCCTTTCCCTTCTTGTAATGAATCACGTAAGGGAAACTCTCGATGAACTCTACCCACTTGGAATGTCGTTTATTTAGTTTCTCTTGACCCCTAAGATGTTTGAGTGACTCATGATCACTCCTAATTACGAATTTCTTAGGCCATAGGTAATATTGCCAATGAGCTAAAGCTCGCATGAGGGCATACAACTCTTTATCATACGTAGAGTAATTCAAGACAGCCCCCCTTCAACTTCTCACTAAAATAGGCAATAGGCTTCCCATCTTGCATAAGAACACCACCAATTCCCACCCCCGAGGCGTCACACTCAATTTCAAATGCCTTACTAAAATTAGGTAATTGTAACAACGGGGCAGAACTAAGCCTATGTTTCAACTATTGGAAGGCACCCTCTTGCGGCTCCCCCCACACAAAAGGCGTGTCTTTTCGCACCAACTCCGTGAGTGGTGCTGTTGCGGTGCTAAAGTCTTTAACAAAGCGCCTGTAGAAACTAGCTAGTCCATGGAAACTTCTAACTTGTGAAACAGTAGTAGGAGTAGGCCAGTCTCTAATAGCTTCTACCTTAGATTCATCTACTTCAACACCATTAACACTTATAACAAATCCAAGAAATACAACTTTCTCTACACAAAAAACACACTTCTTATAATTAACATATAACTTTTCGGCTCTCAACACTTCAAACACTTGCCTTAAGTGATTAACATGGTCATCTAAACTTCTACTATAAACAAGGATATCATCAAAGTAGACAACCACAAACTTATTAAGAAACGGTTTAAGCACATGATTCATTAATCGCATGAATGTACTAGGTGCGTTGGAGAGACCAAAAGGCATCACCAACCATTCATATAGACCAAACTTGGTCTTGAATGTAGTTTTCCACTCATCACCCAGTTTCATGAGGATTTGGTGGTAACCGGACCTAAGATCAATCTTAGAAAACACACTTGAACCACATAACTCATCTAGCATGTCATCTAACCTAGGGATAGGATGACGACACTTTACTGTTATCTTGTTGACGGCTTGGCAATTAACACGCATCCTCCAGGTGCCGTCTTTCTTTGGAATCAAGATCACGGGTACGGCACACGGACTTAGACTCTC
This sequence comes from Nicotiana obtusifolia, assembly GCA_002018475.1. Classification (NCBI taxonomy): domain Eukaryota; kingdom Viridiplantae; phylum Streptophyta; class Magnoliopsida; order Solanales; family Solanaceae; genus Nicotiana; species Nicotiana obtusifolia. The sequence goes on along the minus strand of MCJB01052619.1, from coordinate 121,531 downwards.
TCGAACTAGCCCTTTAGTCAATAGCTCATCCACTTGTCGTTGCAACTCCTTAATATCCTGTGGATTGCTTCGATATGGGGGTTTGTTTGGAATTTTTGACCCCGGAACAAAGTCAATTTATTGTTCTATCCCCTCAATGGAGGTAGTCCACTTGGCATCTCCTCAGGAAACATGTCCCTGTATTCCTGCAAAACATCACTAACAATACTAGGTAAGGGGTGAACGTTAGTAGAAACCTCATCGTCACACTCAACCTCATAAACAGAACCATTATGTTCAGGTCTTAAGGTAGAACCATCACTAGTTCTTTCCCCGGTATTCTTCCAAGTACCAGCGGTTCTTTCAAGGTTCTCCACTCGGATACTAAGTGCCTTTACTTCAGCCCATAGCTCGGCTAAAGTAATGTTGGTCACAACCTTTTCTCCTTCCGTAGCCATGTACCTGCAAAAGAAACAAGACTAGATAATGTGTTAAGGTTAGTTAAAAATACTCTCTCTCACTTTTTGAATGACTCTCGGGTTCACTCAAATTTTCTGGTAGGATTTCACACTTGTCTTCAAATTGGCTTCCTCTAATTGACCAAGTTCCTAAGTGACCTTTCAAGTTCACAAGTTCAATAGTTTTCTTCGGGGTGAGTGAAGTTATGTGACTCGATAAGCGGACAGCTTTTTAAGTGAGCACAAGAAGCCAAGAATTATCTGCGAAAGTAGAAATTCTAAGTTTTAGCACTAGGTCCTACTAGCTCAAAGAATTTCGAAATTAGTTGAAGGGGGAAGTTTTAGAAGCTTTCCCACTTTAGTTTGGAGAAGACCAATCCTCTCTCCTTAGCTCTTAGGATTTTTGGGCCCCCTTCTCCTTTTCCAATCCAAATTAGCCCCTCCTCTCCTTGTCCAAATAGAATTTCAACTCCTTGAAACTTCTCTCTTTTAGATTAGGAGTTGTTTCCTTCTTGGACTAGAATTAAGGTTTCCTATTCCTCCTCCTTTTCCTCCCAAATTCGGCCTCCCTTACACGTTTTAGGCCTCTCTTACACGTTTTTCAAGACTCCCTTCAAGAACAACAAATTAAAGTTCAAAAACTTCAAGAATTCAAGGCAATCTTGTTTAGAACATTTGAGGATTCAAGAACCTCTTCAAGAACAACGTAAAACTCTTCAAGAACTTCAATTTTAACTCCAAGAACTTCAAGATTTTCAAGATTCAATCGTGCACCTTCAAGAATTTCAACTAGAATTTTAAGATTTCAAGATTATCGGTTTCAAGGATCGGTTCAAGAATGTTTCTTTAGCAATCAATCTTCAAGACTTCAATCCCTAGATGATTTAACAACTTCAATCAACTATCAACTTTGGGTTTTTCTTTCTTCTTTTTTTTTTCATGTTTTTTTTAATCAAAAATGAAATTTAAGAATTATAACCTAAAACTAAGGCACGAAGAACAGGATTGGGATTGTAAAAACAAACCCATTCCAAGTTCTGATACCAACTGATTCAATATAAAAAACAGAAACAAGAAAACAAAAGATAGAACAAGACGCTCCATGAATTATCATGAAAACAAGTAGGAACTAGTCTACTTACCTTCTTGATGAAGTCACGGAGTACCTATTCTATACGAACAACCCTCAAGACAACAATGGTCTTGCAAACTGTTCGATCAAACAAGGAACGAGTTCAATTTTGAATCATACCAAAATTGGACAAGTTAAAGTCACACGTTGGAAGCACAAAGGTTTGGCCGAAAATTTCTTGTAAAATTGGTATAAGATGCTGAAAATAATGTAGTCTTTAGGCTTATATAGAATGAGCCTTTACCTAAATCAAATAGGAAAAGAATAACACTAGTAACCTAAATCAACTAGGAAACAAATAACTAACAAAAAGGCCACAATTTGGCTAAGTTTAAGAACTAGTCACGCAGGACTCCAAAAACAAGTAAGAATTAGTTACTTTCATAGCCTTACATCACACGCCAATCTTCACAAAGTGCATAGAATTACTTGGCTCTTCTTCACCATCAAATGTACATCATGAAGCTCTTTAGCTTGACTTCTCGTGAATGGTCTTGAAGGTTTAAACGTATCATGATCAGTTTGACCTGCATCACCGATGATGAAAGAAACACACAGAAGATCATAACTACTCATCAAATTAACAAGTCAAGAAGCTCACTCGTCCTACAAGGACCATTGCACAATTCTGAGCAGAAATATGGTATCATTATCCCAAACATTCCTTATCCCAATACGATAGTGCACTCAGGTCTAGAAACCTCATCTCTGCCAATACAAGCAGCCCTATCAACAAGTCACACCAAAAGTCGTATGGAGCCCCACACAATGCGGTTCCGTAGTCCAAACAAGCAATGATTCAGACATGACAGATAATGGTAAGAAAGTTAAATAAGAAGGCTACTAAGCAAGTTAAGCAGGAAAGGTAATTTTAACATTTTCCTATGAACTATTTTCAACAAGGTGAAAGCAAAATACACGAAATAAGAAATAAGGATTTACATCTCATCACATCATCGTTGCGGCGCGCAACCTGATCTAATCACATCAATCCACATAGGGGTACCCACCATGCCAAAATGCACGGGCTCACTGATCACATGTGCGTCGACATCAAGCACGATAGAGTGCACAAAATATAATTGTGGAAAGATGATTAGGTGTAACAATACTGAGAAAGACAAGCACAACCACGGTGCCATGAGTAAACCAACATCACGAGGGCCAACTCGCCCATAACACCATAAGGTCATAAAGGAATTACAATATGCGTGCAAAAATCAAGTAACCTTCACCACCCATCATAGCATAAGAGAGAAACACATAACAGAGACCAAGGGGCAAATAACATCTATTTCGCCCGATGATATATATGTGGTAATAGCTGCGCAAGAGCAAGAAAATCTGATCCGATACAGAGTACACATTCTCATTAGGCTCAAAAATAATTCCCAAACCAAATTACGATCATCCCCAAATAGGTAATTAACCTCCCAAAAGTCCATAGCAACCTTTCCATAACACACATCATCAATCATCCAATCCTCAACATTTCTTCACAACTTGCAATCAAGGAATAGTCTGCCAACCAGAACATCCAGTTTTTGAACCTTAAGAATACCAGAATCTTCTGATCTCAACACCGCTACTCAAATGGCTGATACGTAACTCATACTTTATCATTTTACAGAAAATACCCACAAGTCAAAATACAATCCCCCTGCCAGCATGCGCACCCTACTCCGGCGATATCAAATAGTGTCAGCATAATCTTAAATACCCGAATTGTCTGTGTCATCAAGAACTCATATCTTTCCCTCCAAAACTAAATTGTAACCTTGTACATGCAACTTTTCAACCCCACACGGTGCATTGCCTCTAACATGCTAACTCGTGACACTATGAAAATTTCATAATCAACTCTGAACCATGAGCAAATTAAACATCTCATCAACTGTGAACCTTTCATTTAACTCAATCTTGGAGAACATCACCACACACAATATAACTTCTATACCTATAGCAAACACTTAGTCCGGCTGTGGTCATAACCGTGAGGAATTCTTCGGAACTCATTAATACATAATCGAGCCATCAGAACCGATCGCCTCTAACTCAACCGAGTCACACAGATTGCCAACCCGAAAGAAACTCAATCCTATATGCTCGCTTTGAAGGAACCTTCTGCGAATCTGAATTCGTTTCTTGCATCTCTCCAATATTTCCATGTAGATTCATTCTTAACATAGAACTATCGCAGATCTAATCACCATTCGCTACCGATGTCAACCTTACCCATACACAAATTTGGAAGTCCTTAAATGCTACATAAGACCTGGAACTCTTCAGAACCTTCTCGATAACCACTCACCTTACTCTGATCTTCAATACACAGCTAATACACATCGAGCAACCTACGCTTCACTAGCACATGAATATTTGAAGAATAACCAAGCAATCGCTCAGCCTGAAAACTGATACAACGCATGATCTTGCAATTCGATCGTCATTAGCAGACTCCCCAACTTAGCCGGAAGCCATAGAACACATCATCGGTAATCTAAAGTACCATATCTTCATAGCTACCCCAATTTCTCATGGCTATTTAGCTGAATAAAACTCATGCGATACTAGTCATAGAACACTCCGAAGACTCTGCCAAGCACTGACCCATCCTTGCAATAGTCAAGCAAACTTTCCCAAATTCTCTGAAACGATCAAATATGCATTCTACCGAATGGAAACCTCATATGAGACACATGATCCAAACTCATCATGCTGGAGATGGCTCACCAGTTGTACTCAAATAAACACCTTACCATGAACCCACCTTAATCACAACAGCTAGGCCACCAGCCAGTCCTCCCAAGTATGTGCTTGCCAACCAGATATAAGAACCTGCCTCGTACCACAAATGAAAGACTGAAAGATTTAACATTACATCTGCTCCCGAGACTAGACAGCACATCGCGATGATAATCAAGCATCCATAACCTTTCGTAATCCATCTGTAGCATCACAAATTTTCAGCGCATAGCGAATATTGAGGGCGCCACATCACATATGAACAAATAGAAAGAATTAAAATCATATGTTTCAAGCTAAAACAAGGCCGCACAATAAGGAATAAAGAAAGGGAAATTTTTCTAAATGCCCTCTAGCCTCTCGAAGATAGGTATAGACGTCATCATACTGATCTGTAAGACTCTACTAGAAACTTGCTCATGACTCGTAGAACCTACGAACCTAGTGTTCTGATACCAACTTGTTATGCTCCAAAATTCACTAGTCGTGATGGCACCTAACCCAACCTGTTAGGTCAGCCAATTAACATTTCACACAATTCTAATAAAATAAAGGTGATCAACAAATGATATATTTGGATTTTCATACAATATTTCAAGGACTGTTGTACAAGACATGAGCTACTAAGACTGGATTATTGCAAAAACGGATATGAAATAAATATAACTTCTGTTTGAAATGTACATAAACAGAATTCAACTCTAGAATTACCTAGGAACAATTGGTAGCCACATCTGGAAGGCACGAACATCTTCAGAGTCAGTCCCCGACATCCGCTGCAGCTCTGCTCCAAAATCTGCACGCAAGGTGCAGAAGTATAGTATGATTACAACTGACCCCATGTACTCAGTAAGTATCTTGACTAACCTGGGTGAAGTAGTGACGAGGCTTTTTAGTTCAAAGATACTCACTGATATAATTTGTGCAGAAGACTAGCAATAGAACAATACCAGAACATAATAAAATAGAGTACAAGAAAGAAATATGCGAAGCAGTAGATGATTTCTAGAAGAACCACGATTAATATTCCTCAATATCACGACCAATCCTCTCCTTAGAGAAATAACCATCAAATCAAATGGCACGCAACACCCTTCGTGCATTTATCTCATCCTTACCAACTATACGTATAATTGTACCAAATAGGTGAAAGAAATGCCGATAACAGTAATGACAAGTTAGGAAATACATAGGTAACAATGATGAACAAGACAGTACAGATGGACAACGATAATAGACTAGGTAGGAGGCATAAGAATGATGATATCAATTAGGAAAGAAGAACATAATTTCACCTAACTAGCATGGTAGAAGGCATAGATGCAGATATAACAAATAAGAAGGGAAAGTATGATCTTTATAAGCTAATAAATAGATGCATGAATGACTAACATGGTAGAAGGCTTATACTAAAGTGTAACAAAATAAAAACGATAGGGATGTGGATATAACAGCAGGAAGGGAGGCATTATATTTGAAGTTAAACAGATAGAAGACTTAGACAACACAATGACAACCCAGATAGAGGAAAGACAGAACAACAACGACAAGTCACGTAGATAACATAGGTGCAACAGTAATAACTCCAGGTAAGGTCATGAATGTACACACAAGGAAAAGATATCACAACATAAGGCATGCCCCTCGTCCTCGCTTGCACGGAAAGTCCCTTTGTGCCATGAACTCATAATAATATAAAAATATGGTAATATAAATGAAATGGAACGGCATCACCGTTCATGCTTTAACTCTCATCCTCACATGATAATATAAATGAGATTGAGATAATATAAATGAAATGGCGCGGCATCACCCTTCGTGCTTTTAATCTAAAATGAAATGGCACGACATCACTCTTCATGCTTTTACTCTCCAATGAAATGGCACATCATCACCCTTTGTGCTTTACACTTTTCTTCACATGATAAAATATATGATATGGCACGGCATCATTCTTCGTGCTTTACACTCTATCTCACATGATAATATATATGCAATGGCACAACATCACTATTTGTGCTTCACACTCTTCCTCACCAAGCATATGTATATCAATGAAAAGCAAGGTAGGAAGCATAAATAACATCAAGGAGAGTGGTTAAATGAATGTTCCAAATGAACCTCAATCACAACTTTCAAGCCAACAATAGTTCAATATACCCTCAAGAACCTTATTGTCCAAGTATTTCAACAAATAAAAAAAAATATCTACAACATAGAATCTATTATCTCAAAAATAACGGTCGTAGCAATGTAGTAGTAGTTAAGCATAATGATGACCGAATTAGACACATCAATATTTCTCAAAATGCCGTCAAATTTTAATCAAGTTATAATAGACTAAATCTTGGTTCCTAACATTTAATTCCATATTCTTAATAATCTATAAGTCAAGTAAGACATGAAGCAAGAAGGTCATGCAATTCTACAACGCGCAATTTATAGTATAATTTACCCCCGAGCATGATTAACCCTGGCACATACATACGTGCTCGCCGCCTCACATATGTATCACCCCCGCATGTAGCAAATAATGGTAATTAGTAGGAAAAATTCCCTCAAGAAAGTTAGGCAAGACACTTACCTCAAACAAGCCCAATCGGTAAAATCATCCTCCGAACGGCTGGATACTAGCCAAAAGCAACTCAAATCCATCAAATAATGCCTTAGGAAGGAAATCCAATCGATAAAGGTCAAATTTTTACAAATTTACTCAAAGTCAACTAAAAAATAAAACCCGAGCCTGCACCTTAGAACCAAACAAAACTTGCAAAATCCGACAACCCATTCAATTACGAGTCTAACCATACTAATTTCACTCAATTCGGACTCCGAATCGATGCTCAAAACACAAAAACTCACTTTAGAAAAGTTTAGACAAAAACCCCAAATTTCTCTTTTGAAATTATCAATCAAATGCCAAAAATAATGGAATCATAGAATATAATCAAAACAGAGCAGAAAACACTTACTTCAATCCATGTGGTAAAAATCCTCTCCAAAATCGCCCAAATTCGAGCTCCAAAACCATGTGAGAAAAAGTGACTAAATTCCAGAATAAGTAAAAAAATACAGGAGTTATTATAGCTCGAATTAGATCCAAGATGACCCCAAAACTCACATTTGATAAGCCTAACATAATCCTTGCGAGATTGCACCCAAGATAGCCTTTTGAATCACCCAATTTCGCCTTAAAAGAGGGAGATATGATTAAAGGAAATCTGAAAATTTAAGAGACAAAAATGATATTTTTTATTATTATTTTACACCAGAAAATCAACAACAAAATAATTTTCGTTTTAGCACCCAAAACTCATTTGGAGCCTCCCGTACACAAATCATAAATGTATTTCAATTATAAAGCATGCTAAGAACCTGCTCTTGCACTCAAAATACCGAAAAGAGGCCATCTTGACCCGATATTGACCATGGTCAAACTCCAAATCCTTAACTAATTTCTCAACCAATGATCCAAAATACACCCGAGCCCTTCCGGACCCCATTCCATCATACCAACAAGTCCTAAAATACGATACAAACATATTTGAAGCTTCAAATCACATCAAACAACATTAAAAAAACCACGAATCACACCTCAAATCAAACTTAATGAACTTTTGACTTTACAACTTCCAAAACTCGTGTCCAACTATATCAAATCAACTCGGAATGACCTTAAATTTTGCACACAAGTTTCAAATTACGTAACAAAGATATTCCAACTTCCGGAATCAAAATCTGAACCTGATATCACCAAAGTCAACTTCCCCCTCAAACTTATGAACATTCCAAAACTCCAAATTGCCAACTTTTGCCAATTAACGCTAGAACCTTCAAGAAGTATCCAAATGCAAATTTGGGCATACGTCCTAGTTCAAAATCACCATCCAGACCTAACAGAACCATCAAAACTCCGATCTGGGGTCAAATATACAAAAGTCAAACTTGGTCAACTCTTCCAACTTAAAATTTTCTAGTTGAGAATTATTCTTCCAAATCAACTTCGGATTATCCGAAAACCAAAACCGACGATTTACACAAGTCATAATACATCATATGAAGCTACTCAAGGCTTCATACAGCTGAACAGAATGCAAATGCTCAAAACGACCGGTTAGGTTGTTACAATATAAGACTTATAATTAGAATTATAATGAGAATAGTCGTACATATAAACATAGCTAAAATCATAACAAACAAATAGTTATAACGGAAGAATACTAAAAAAAACAAATTTCAAGCGATATCATAAAAATGTATATACTAATTAAATTTCTCATGTATGAAATTTTAGTTTATTAATAGAACTCATTATTTCACAATGAAAAATATAAAAATATAAAGACACTATTAGGATATTATACATAAGATAACCACACAAATTAATAATTATAAAAAATATTGGTAGTTGTTTTATAAAAATAATAAAAGGCTTAACTCTTTATACTTTTGATGAAATCAAAATTATAATTTAGTATAAAAATATTGCATTATTTAAATTTTCAGTCAACTATAAATAAGAGAATTAATCAAATATTACAGTAGAAAAGAATGTAATGTATGTAAAGAGGGGGATAAAGATAATTTTATGATATTTATATTTTTAATTAATTAAAAAATAAAAGATAAATAAGTAACACTTAAAAATATTATTGATAAATTTAGATCATTAAAGAATTTTAAATAGTATGACATAAGTTTTAAAAAGACATTTTAGAGTAAGAAAATATATATGTATGTTATATTAAAAGAGAAGTAGTATCAAAAAGTTAAGCCAATTGACAAGTTAATAAAAAGTCACATTCTTAAATGTATAGTACCAAGTACTTGCTAATTTAATAAAGAAATAAATAATTTATTTGATTATTATATGATGTGCATCATTTGATTTTGGATAGATTTTATTATATTTCTGCACACTATATTAAATAATAAAATAATAAATAAAAATTATTAAATAATACAATAATATATTAGATCATAATTTTATAAGATTAATATTCTATTAAATTATCCGCATATTAAGCGGGTCCTAACACTAATCTAGATAATATTAAGGTAACTGGTAGTGATAAACAGTTGGTATAATTGTTAAAAAATACAGATAAATACATTTTTTGTCAAGTGATGAAAATGTCTTTAATTAAATTAAACCAATTTAAAAAATTATATTTTTCACAAAAAAATTATAAAATTGCCGATATTTTTTTTTAATCAAACACCGTAGTATTGGTCATTAAAAATGACAATAATTTGATTTAACCATTGGTATACGACGCAAAGTCATTTCTGGCGCCTCTTTTGCTTTGGTACAAATCCTCAATCCAAGTTAAGAAATATCAGTTATACTTCAATTTTTTTTTCTGTTGCATCTCTCATACGGAATATCTTATTCTTTCAATTGTAGGACAATAAAATTTGAGTTTCTCCAAATGATATATTACGCGTACGTATTCGTAGGTTCTTATTGATTTAATTCTATTGTAGAGGTATGAAGAAATTTATCTATTATTCTTTAGTTTTCGAGAGATTAAGTAATCTTAATTTTATATCTCTTTGTCTTAATTCTTGTGGTTATTTGCAGTCAAAGAAGAATTAATATTTACTTCTCACTTTGACTAGGTACCTTTCTACCGGCCAGGACTAATTTGTCGTTCTATTATTTTCTTCACAAATTAAAATATGACATGGCTAATGTCTGAAAATATGTTTTTTGCTAAATTATGGTATCAAATGTACTAAATTTTTTTTTTTTTCTTCCACAGGTACATGAAAGTTTAAATTTATTCAAGAGAAAAGTTACTAGACAAGTGGTTACATTAGCGTTTGAGGAAGCAGCATATTTTTTTTTTCTTTCTTAGTTTATTGCTTAAATTATTGTATTTCTATTTAACCTCATGTTATTGAATGAATTTTATTTTATTCTGGTGTTTTATATTAAGGAGTTTGTAATGAGATATTATCTCAATACAGTACTAGTTCTTAATTATGTGATCATGGGAGGGAATTTTGTTGTTACCTTCCATGTTTTATTATGTTATTTCCATTTAGTAAATGATAAATTCTTGAATTAATGGGAAATTATTATGAATAGTACCACTACGGATTTTGACGTCATCAAATGTTCATCATAAATTGACCACATTTAGTGACAAAAATATTTCGTGTCTGAGAATTATCTTTTGACGGATTCGTATTTTATGATAATTTTAACTAATACAGTAAAAAAAATGGTTTTTGGCGACGACATAATAGTTTTCAACTACAAATTGTAAATTATTTTTGTAAAAGCAAAGTTGCCACTAATTTATGTATTTCGGGACGAAATATATTTTGTACATAAAAGATAGTATTTAATAACGAAATAATGTTAATTTAACTACGAAATACATATAACTTTAGAGACAATTAACGTTGTCACTAATTAAATTAAATATTTAGTGACAAGGTAGTTTCGCCGGCATTGATAATTTTTTTACTGACAAATATACGCTACTAGCAACAAATATTTTATACTTTTTTTGACAAACAAATATGTCACAACTACTAGGCATTTGGGAACGAAAAAAATTTTCGTTACTAATATAACTTGATTCAACGACAAACCACAAATTTAACTTTGTATACCTTTAGTGACGGTATTTTCGGGATGAAAAATTGACAAATTATTTTTTGTCACAGATTTTTTTGTGACGAAATATGACTTTTAAGTGACAATATAATTCGTCATTGATAATCAAATTTGTTGTAGTGATCATAAGGAGATATTAAAGACTTCAAACCATTGGAATAAGTTCAAAGCTCAAAACGATCAGTCGGGTTGTTATAATTGAGGACACGGTTGAGGCTGTAGTTTTTCTTGATGAGTTGTTTGGAAAATTAACTTTAAACTATTTTACCTATTATGTTTTTGTAATTGCCTAGCGTTATTTCATTAGTTGGTTAGCATATTTTGATATAAGAAAAATCTTGAAAAGATTTGGAACTTCTTGGTTAAGATTTAACTTGAATTACCTGTTTCCAAGAATTGAAATTCCTGAAGGTAATCTCCTTCCCCTTTATTTATATCTAGGGTTCTATTTTGCTGTTCTTGGGAGGAGATTGGGTTAGTTTTCAGTTGTTGCTTAAGATGTTTACTTAGGATTCTAAGATTTTCTTCTATGTTTCAGTTATTTTAGGCTATTTTTTATTATTTCAGTCACAATCTATCTTTAATTTTATTTTAATTATTGTTATTTTTATAGTTCGTGACTTAGTTTATCTCGGATCATAGTAAAACCATATCGAAATAGAATGGATTTTGATAGTGACATAGTATTTTAGTATTTGGATAATGGGTATTGGACTTATTAATATTAGGCATATGATAACTGGCTAATGCTTTTTGGATATCCAAAAATCTGAAGTCCCAAATCTAAAATTCAATTTGAAATCCGAAGATTCTAAAAGTTAAATTCAAATTTAATTCTTAATCCGAAGATCCAAACCAAAGTCAAAAAAATTTCAAATTAAAATTTTGAATTTGCACGAACTATGCCTGTCCCCTGTAAGAATTACAACTTGTTATGATGACAAAGATTAATTAGAGTTCTTAGAACTGCTTTATTTTTTTTTTTTTTTTTTAATTCTTAGAACTGCTTTGCTATGCTACGCCACGTTTTTATTCTATATACTTTTACTTTGTCACGATCTAAAACTCCAACCCGTCGTGATGGCGTCTAACACACTTACTAGGCAAGCCGATAATCGCATTACAGCTAAGTATTTGAAATAAAACTTGATTTAATAAACTCAACAACAGAAAATCTCAAAAATATCTGATAAAAGTAACTGAAACTCTACTACAACCATCCCAAAATATGGTGTGAACGAGTACATGAGCACTACTAAGTATTAACTTAGTCAAAACTCTAGTACACCTATCTGAATCATAGCAGCTATCTTGAAGTCTCCAAGCAAGTACCCACAACGATCTAGCAATCATCACATCCAAATGTGCCTGGATCTGCACACGAAGTGTAGAGTGTAGTAAGAGTACAACCGACCCAATGTATTCAATAAGTAATAGGATTCAACCTTTGGCTGAAAGTAGTGACAAGCTTAGTAGGATACAGTCAGAAGCAATATAATGACAACATAGGTAAGATAATGACAATGACAGTAAGTAACTCAATAAACATTCATATTCACTCAGCACTGTGCGGGTGCCCAGCATCAATGGCCCTCACCAAAGCACGTGTAGATATCACTGTGCTCGCGCTCACTGCTGGTGTGCTAGATTCTGGAGAGGCAGATCCTTCCCAAGCACTAATACAAAGCCTATAAGGCCTGCTGCAGCGTGCAACCCACAATAATAAATAAATCAATAACGCCTACTCTGGCGTGCAACCCGATCCATAATAACTCACACAATCCGGCTCTCAAGCTTACCTCAGTCATCAATTTCTCAAGTCTCAAGGCTCACAACCTCGTACTACTCAGTCCAAACAATAACAACATGTGATATAACATAAATAATAAGACAGACAAACATATGATATGCAAATGAAGGATCGTGACTGAGTACATAATTGCAGTAAAGGCAGATAACTCGAAACATCATAAATAACCTCATTAGATCACAACCGGATAAGCACATAGCCTAAACATGATTTCTAACATGAATCACAGTTCAATTAATCTAACAAGTAGGGATTACACAGATCAAACAAGACTTGATATCAACACATCATAAGAATCTACTAGGATCACGATTACCATGGTGCACGCCCACACGCCTGTCACCTAGCATGTGCGTTACCCAATACAACCCAAATAACACGATTTCCAGGTATATACACCCTCAGTTCCAAGTTTAGAAGTGTTACTTACCTCAAAGAGTGCAACTCAATGCTCCAAAAAACCCTTGTCTCGCAAATTAGCCTCTGAATGACTCAAATCTAGTCACAAACAACTTAATCTAACCAATACAAGCTATAAGAATCGATTCCATACGAAAAAGCTAATATATTTAACCAAAATCAAAAGTCAACCCAAAATGTTAACCCTAGGCCCACGCCTCAGAACCCGACAAAATTCACAAATTCCAAACACACATTCAATAATGAGTCCAACCATACCAAAATCATCCAATTCCAACTACAAATCAACCCTCAAATCCCCAAATTTTACTCTCCAATACATAGTTCAAAATCCCCCAAATTCCTCCTCAAACACACATAATCTAGGTGTAAAAATCAATGGGTATTTAATATTTATGGACAAAAGTGATCAAAAGTTGCTTACCTCTTGAATTATAGTGAAATACCTCTCAAAAATCACCCCTAGCCGAGCTTCTCATGTCCAAAAATGAGAGAAACTTGAAACCTTTCGAAACATAAGACATTGCCAGGCATTTTGCTTATGCGACCAATATTCCACTTCTGCGGAACCGCTTATGCGGTCACATTTCCACTCCTGCAAAAATCACTTAAGCTCCCAAAATCTCACACTTGTGGTCCAACTTATTTCACCTGTGCACCGCTTCTATGGTCCAGCCTTCGCTCCTTCACGTCCGCACCTGCGGAGACAAATGTGCGTCTGCGACTCCAGCTCTTCTGCCCAAAATTTGCTTATGCAACAATCTCTATGCACCTGCAGGCTCGCAGATGCTGAAAGTGCCTCGCATCTGCGGCCCTTTCCAAGCCCAGCCAAACTTCGCATCTGCGCCTTCATGGCCGCTTCTGCGGCTCCACACCTGCAGCCAAAACCTCGCAGGTGCGGTCACCTGAACTGAAGCCAACAAAAATTCCTCAAGTCCAAAACTCAATCCGATAAAAATCTGAATCACCTCCAAGGCCCCCAGGACACCATCCAAACATACCAACACGTTGTAAAACATGATACGAACTTAGTTGAAGCCTCAAATCACATCAAACACCATCAAAAGCACTAATCACACCCCAATTCAAGCCTAATGAAACTAATGAATTTCCAATTTCTAAATCCAATGCCGAAACCTATCAAACCAACTCCGATTGACCTCAAATTTTGCACATAGGTAAAAAATGACTAAACGAACCTACTCCAACTCTCGGGACAAAAATCCGAGCTCGGTATCAACAAAGTTAACTCTCAGTCGAACTTCACAACCTACAACATTCAACCTTTCGTCAATTCAAGCCAAAACGACCTACGGGCTTCTGGATCCAAATCCAGACATATGACTAAGTCCAAAATCACCATACGAAGCTATCAGAACCATCAAAACTCTTTTCAGAAATCATTTACACATAAGTCAATATTCAATCAACTCTTTCAACTTAAGCTTCTAGCCTTGGGACAAAGAGTCCCAATTCATTCTGAAACATCCCCGGAACCAAACCAACCATCCCTGCAAGTCACATAACCACAAATGAACATAGAATAAGCAATAAATGGGGGACGGGGCTACAATACTCAAAACGACCGGCCTGGTCATTATATTCTCCCCCGCTTAAACAAACGTTCGTCCTCGAATGAGTCTAGAATCATACCTGGAGTCTCAAATAGGTGTGGGTTGCTGCTCTGTATCTCCCACTCGGTCTCATAAGTAGCCTCCTTGACTGGCTGGCCTCACCACTAAACTTTCACTGAAGCTATATTGTTTGATCTAAACTTTTGAACCTGCCGATCCAAAATGGCCACCAACTTCACATCATAAGTCAAATCTCCATCTAACTTAACCGTGCTAAAGTACAAAACATGAGACAGATCACCATAACACTTCCGGAGCATGGAAACATGAAACACTAGGTGAACACCCGATAGACTAGGTGACAATGCAAACTTGTAGGCCACTTCTCCAATCCTCTCAAGCACCTCAAAAGGGCCAATATACCGAGGGCTCAACTTGTGCTTCTTCCCGAACCTCATCACACCCCCCTTCTTCCTAAACCTCATCACACCCTTCATGAGCGATACTCTAAGCAATACCTTCTCTCCCTCCATATATGCAACATCACGAACCTTCCGATCAACATAACTCTTCTGTCTAGACTGTGCTGTGCGAAGCTGATCTAGAATCAACTTGAACTTTTCCAAGGCATCCCAAACCAGATCATTACCCAACAACCTAGCCTCTGCCCGCTCAAACCAACCAACTGGAGAACGCCACCGTCTACCATATAAGGCCTCATAAGGAGCCATCTAAATACTCGATTGGCAGCTATTGTTGTAGGCAAACTCTACAAGCGGTAGAAACTGATCATAAGAACCCCCGAAATCATTAACACAAGCGTGTAGCATATCCTCCAAAATCTGAATGATGCGCTCGGGCTGTCCATCCGACTGGGGATGGAATGTTGTGCTCAACTCAACCCGTGTGCCCAACTCTCACTGCACTGCTCTAGAAAACTGCAATGATAAATGCATGCCTCGATCATAAATAATGGACACCGGCACGCTATGAAGACGAACAATCTCACAGATATAGATCTCAGCCAACCGCTCGAAGAATAGGTAGTCACAACTAGAATGAAATGCGCGGACTTAGTCAACCGGTCCACAATCATCCAAACAATATCGAATTTTTTCAGATTCTGTGGGATACCAACAACGAAGTCCATGGTAACACGCTCCCATTTCCACTTAGGAATCTCAAGTCTCTGAAGCAAACCGCCCAGCCTCTACTGCTCGTACTTCACCTATTGACAGTTCAAGCACCAAGCCACATACTCCATTATATCTTTCTCCATTATTCTCCACCAATAGTGCTACCTCAAGTCCCTGATACATCTTCGCGGCACCTGGATGAATGCAGTACCATCAACTGTGGGCCTCCTCAAGAATCAACTCATGCAACCCATTCACATTGGGCACACAAATCCAACCCTACATCCGCAACACCCTATCATATCCAACATCAACCTCCTTGGCATGATCGTGCTGCACCACATCCTTAAGGACAAGCAAATGGGGGTCTTCATACTGACGCTCTCTGATGCGTTCATACAAAGAAGACCGAGAAACGAAGAAAGTTAGAACCCGACTAGGCTCCATTATATCTAACCTCACGAATTGATTGCCCAACGCCTATACTTCTAATGCTAGCGGTCCCTCACCAACTGGGATATGTGCGAGGCTACCCAAACTCAGCAACTTTCTACTCAAGGCATCGGCCACTACGCTGGCCTTCCCGGGATGATACAAAATAGTGATATCATAGAGGGTACTTGTTCTTAATTGTAGGTTTGTTCAAATACCTATAAAATCAATGCACATCCTAATAGAACGATCCTTCTTTTTCACAAACAGAATTGGCCCACCCTGGGGCAATACACTAGGCCTAATGAATCCCTTATCAAGTTGCTCCTGAAGTTGTTCTTTCAATTCCTTCAACTCTGCTGGTGCCATACGATACAGAGGAATAGAGGTGCGCTGAGTGCCCAACACCAAGTCAATGCCAAAATCAATGTGCTTGTCGGGCGGCATGCCCTGCAGGTTTGCAGGAAACACATCCAAAAAGTCTCGCACTATCGGAATGGAATCAATGGTAGGAGTATCAGTACTAACATCCCTCACAAAAGCCAAATATTCCATATATCCCTTCTCCACCATCCGTTGAGCCTTCAAGTATGAAATCACTCTACTGGGAATATAATCAAGAGAATCTCTCCATTCATTCCTAGGAAATCCTGGCATCACCAATGTCACGGTCTTAGCATGTCAATCCTGAATAGCGTGACACAGTGACAACCATTCCATGCCTAAAATCACATCGAAATCAACCATATTAAGAAGCAAGAGATTAACTCTTATCTCTAATCCCCCAATAGTCACCACATATGACCAATACACACGGTCCATACTAATAAAATCGCCCATTGGTGTAGATACATGAACATGCATGACTATAGAATCATAGGGAATATCTAAATAGCGAGCAAAAGACGATGATACATATGAAAAAGTGAAACCAGGGTCAAATAATATGGAAGCATCTTTGTGGCACACTGAAACAATACCTATGATCACTGCATTTGAAGTAACTGCCTCTAGTCTGGCAGGAATAGCATAGCATAGAAACGGACCGCCACCTAAACGACCTCCCCTATAAGGCGACCTCAAGCTGTTTGAGTCCTACCCCGAGCTGGCTGAGCGGTTGGTGAGGTAACTGGCGTGAAAGTCATAGCTTGACCTCTCTGCTGAATTGGACCTCCCACGAGACAAGGGCAATACCTCCTCACATGCCTCAACTCTCCATACTCGTAGCAACCTCGATCTACAAATGGCGGCGGGGACTTAATCGGACCACGAGAACCAGAATAACCACTATACCAACCAAGTACTGATGAGCCTTGAACTACCAGAGAACGGGATGAACTTTAAGCTGGGAGAACACTGAAAAATGACTGACTCGGACGAGCACTGTATGAAACATGGAAAGCCGATGCACCACGATGAACCGGACAAGCCATCTGAGCTTGCCTATAAGGACGACTCCTGTTGTGATAGGACTGCCCTCCAGATGAGGCATTGCTGAAACCACCTGAACTATGAGGCCTCTTAGCCTCTCGCTCCTTAATACGAACCAGCTCCAAGTGACTAGCAATATCAACCACCTGGTCAAACCTCACACCCGTCGCCACCTCCCGAGCCATAATGAAGCGTAATCCATAGTTGAGGCTATAAATGAACCTCTTAATATTCTCCCTCTCAGTTAGAACTATCCATACTACGTGATGAGCTAACTCTATGAATCTCATCTCATATTGAGTCACCATCATACCCTCCTAGCATAGCTGCTCAAACTGCCTATGCAACTTCTCCCTGCGAGTTTGTGGAACAAACTTCTCTAAGAAGAGAACCAAGAACATGCCATGTAAGTAGTGCCACATCGGCTAGCCTGCCCAACTCATAGGCCTCCCACCATCTTTAGGCTACCCCTGTCAACTGAAAAGTAGTAAATGAAACTCCACTAGTCTCCAAAAATACCCGTTGTACGAAGGATCAATTGGCACTAGTCTATAAAATCCTGGGCATCATCTAGCTCGACCCCACTAAACTCTGGAGGCTTAAGCCTCCTAAACCGCTCTAGTCTCTTATGCTCCTCATAACTCATAGGTGGGTCAACCTGGGCTCGAGGAGCTGCAACCGGCTGGGCTGGTAGTACCCCCGGTGTTTGGAGTTCCAGAGCTACCTGCTCTGGAGTACGGACAGCGGGAGTCTGAGCACCTCCCCTGGCCCAAGAAGTGGCTAGTATAGCTTGGAACTGAGACCGCCGGACCCAGGCTCATCCACATAGTAAAAATATGTGCTAAGGCCTCTCGAAGGCCTGGGATCACAATGGGCACAATTGGTGCGTAAGCTGGCCCCATCGGCTCAATAACATCTGTATCTGCTCCTCACCTGGAGCAATTGGTGGTCCCACAGGTGCTGCTCTAGCTGCAGAACGAGCCGCACTCGGCCTCTACCACGGCCCTAGCCTCTCGCGACCCTACCTGGTGGTATTAGTGATTGTCCATCTGATTCGGTTGCACGTGTCCTCACCATCTGCGAGAGAATAGAAGAATAAAAGTTCAGATTCTGGAATTTAAGAAATCCTCACGACAACAATACAAGAAAGTAAAGTTTCCAATCGGTTCGGTAGCCTCTCGAAAATAAGTATAGACTTCTCCGTACTGATCCGCAAGACTCTACTAAACCTGCTCACGACTCCTGAGACCTAAGTAACCTACGGCTCTGATACTGATATTTCACGACCCAAAATCCCAACCTTTCGTGATGGTGCCTAACACACTTACTAGGCAGCCGACAATCGCATAACAATTAAGCATTTGTAATAAAACATGATTTAATAAACTCAACAGCGGAATATATATTAAATATTTGATAAAAGTAACTGAAACTCTACTACAACCATCCCAAAATCTTGTGACAACGAGTAAATGAACTCAACTACGCATCAATATAACCAAAACTCTAGTACAACTGTTCGAATAAAAGAGTAGTACTGAAGAAAATTAAGGGAAGAGAGTTAAGGTCTGCGGACGTTATAGCAGCTACCTTGAAGTCTCCAAGCAAGTACTGGCAACAATCTAGTAATCACCGTGTCCAGATGTACCTAGCTATGCACACGAAGTGCAGAGTGTAGCCGACCCAATGTACTCAATAAGTAACAGGACTAACCTTGGGCTGAAAGCAGTGACAAGCTCAGAAGGATACAGTCATAACAAATATAAGGACAACATAGGTAAGAAAATGACAATGACAGTAAATAACTCAGAAAAGTTTCCATATTAAGCTCATTCATGGTACAGAAATTTAGACATGCTTTCAAGTTTACAATTTAAGAGCAACACTGATAATAACATTTCAAATATAGCTAGCATAAGGAATGGTATGTCAAATATGCATGTCAATGTAAGGTATCACAATGATATTCCAAGGTACTCACACTCTCAGAGTACTCAATCTGTCAACCTCAACACCCACTCATCGCACACACAATCACTCAGTACTGTACGGTGCCTGGCATCAATGCCCCTCACCAAAGCACGTGTAGATATCACTATGCTTGGGCTCACTGCTGGTGTGTTAGACTTCAGAGGGGGAGATCCTGCCCAAGCGCTAATATAAAGCATATAAGGCCTGCTATAGGGTGCAACCCGATCCACAATAATAAATAAGCCAATAAGACTGCAACGTGCAACCCCATCCACAATGACTCTCACAATCGGGCTCTCAAGCTCACGTCAATCATCAATATTACAAGTCTCAAGGCTCACAACTTCGTACTACTTTTCCCAAACAGTAGAAATAACCTCAATAGATCAAATTGGGTAAGCACATATCCTAAACATGATTTCTAACATGAATCACAGTTCAATTACTCTAACAAGTAGGGATTATTCAGATCAAACAAGACTTGATATCAACATAGTATAAGAATCCACTTAGATCACGATTACCACGGTGCACTGCCACACGCTCATTATCTAGTATGTGCGTCACCCTAACACAACCCAAATAACATGATTTCTAGGGATATATACCCTCAGTTCCAAATTTAGAAATATTACTTACCTCAAAGTGCGCAACTCAGTGCTCCAACAAACCCTTACCTCGCGAATTGGACTCCGAATGACTCAAATACAAGCTATAGGAATCGATTCCACACGACAAAGCTAAAATCTTCAACCAAAATAAAAAAGTCAACCCAAAAAGTCAACTCGCCCATGTCTTGGAACCTGATGAAACACAAATTTCAAATGGCCATTCAATAACGAGTCCAACCATACCAAAATCATCTAATTCCAACTATAAGTCGACCCTCAAATCCCTAAATCTTACTCCAATACATAGTCCAAAATCTCCCAATTTCTCCTCAAACAGACATAATCTAGGTATAAAAATCAATGAGTAGTCAATATTTATGGACAAAAGTGATCAAAAGTTGCTTACCTCTTGAATTATAGTGAACTCCCTCTCCAAAATCGCCCATAGCCGAGCTTCTCAAATCCAAAAATGAGAGAAACTTGAAACTCTTTGAAATATAAGACACTGCCATTTTGCATCTATGACCCATATTTCGCATATGTGGAACCGCAAATGTGGTCACATTTTTGCACCTGCAGAAACACTTAAGCTCCCAACCTCGTGTACCTGCGGTTTAACTTATCGCACATGCGGGATCGCTTATGGGGTCTAGCCTTTGCTACTGCGCGTCCGCACCTACGGAGAGAAATTCGATTCTAGGACTCCAGCTCTTCTGCCCAAAATCCGCTTCTGCGGCAACCTCCATGCACTTGCGGGCTCGCAGATGCGGAAAATGCCTCGCATCTGCAGCCCCTTCCAATCCCAGTCAAACTCCGCATCTGCACCTTCATGCTCGCTTCTGCGGCTCCGCACCTGCAGCCAAAACCTCGTAGGTGCGGCTACACTAGACTTAAAGCCAACAGAAATTTCTTATGTCCAAAACTCAATCTGATAACAATCCAAATCATCCCCGAGGCTCCGTACCCCATCCAAACATGCCAATACGTCCTAAAACACGATACAAACTTAGTTGAAGCCTCAAACCATGTCAAACAACACCAAAAACATGAATCGCAACCCAATTCAAGCCTAACAAAACTAATGAATTCCAACTTCTAAAACCAATACCAAAGCCGATCAAACCAACTTCGATGGACCTCAAGTTTTGCACACAAGCCATAAATGACTCAACGGGCCTACTCCAACTCCCGAAACCAAAATCCGAGATCGATATCAACAAAGTTAACTCTCAGTCAAACTTCTCAACCTTCCAAACCTTCAACTTTCCAACTTTCGCCAATTCAGGCCAAAACAGCCTACGGGCCTCCGAATCCAAATCCGGACCTATGACTAAGTCCAAAATCACCATATGATGCTATCGGAACTATCAACACTCTATTCCGGAGTCATTTACATATAAGTCCACATCTGGTCAACTCTTTCAACTTAAGCTTCCAAACTTGGGACTAAGTGTCCCAGTTCATTCGGAAACATACCCTGAACCAAACCAATCACCTCGGCAAGTCAAATAACCACCAATGAACATACAGTAAGCAATAAATGGGGGAACATGGCTAAACTACTCAAAATGACCGGCCGAGTCGTTATACTCTCCCCCTCTTAAACAAACGTTCGTGCTTAAAGGGGTCTAGAATCATACCTAGAGTCTCAAATAGGTGTGGATAGCTGCTCTGCATCTCCCTTTCGGTCTCCTAAGTAGCCACCTCGACTTGCTGGCCTCTCCACTGAACTTTCACTAAAGCTATATTCTTTTATCTCAACTTTCGAACCTGCCGATCCAAAATAGCCACCAGCTCCACATCATAAGTCAAATCTCTATCTAACTGAACTGTCTTGAAGTCCAAAACATGAGACGGATCACCATAATACTTCTGGAGCATGGAAACATGAAACACTAGGTGAACATCTGATAGACTAGGTGGCAATGCAAGCTTGTAAGCCACCTCTCCAATCCTCTGAAGCACCTCAAAAGGGCCAATATACCGAGCGCTCAACTTGCCCTTCTTCCCGAACCTCATCACACTCCCCTTCTTCACGAACCTCATCACACCTTCTTGGGAGAAACTTTGAGCAATATATTCTCTCTCACCATATATGCAATATCACGAACCTTCGACTAGCGTAACTTTTCTATCTAGACTGTGATGTGCGAAGCTGATCCTGAATCAACTTGACCTTTTCCAAGGCATCCCAAACCAGATCAGTACCCAACAACCTAGCCTCCCCAGCTCAAACCAACCAACTGGAGAACGACACCGTCTCCCATATAAGGCCTCATAAGGAGCTACTTGAATACTCGATTGGTAGTTGTTATTGTAGGTAAACTCTGCAAGCGATAGAACTGATCCCAAGAACCCGAAATCCATAACACAAGCACCTAGCATATCCTCCAAAATCTGAATGGTGCGCTCGTACTGTCTGTCCGTCTGGGGGTGGAATATTGTGCTCAACTCAACCCCTATGCCCAACTCTCGCTGTACTACTCTCCGAAACAGCAATGTAAAATGCGTGCCTCAATAAAAAATAATGAACACTAGCATGCCATGAAGTCGAACAATCTCGCTGATATAAATCATAGCCAACGCGCTCCAAAAAATAGGTAGTCGCAACTGGAATTAAATGCACGGACTTAGTCAAGCGGTCCACAATCACCCAAATAACATCGAATTTATTCAGAGTCCGTGGGAGCCTAACAACGAAGTCCATGGTAACATGCTCTCATTTCCACTCAGGAATCTCAAGTCTCTGAAGCAAATCGTCCGGCCTTTGATGCGTACTTCACCCGATGACAATTAAGCATTGAGCCACATACTCCACTATATCTTTTTTCATTCTTCTCCACCAATAGTGTTGCCTCAAGTCTCGATACATCTTCACGTCACCCAGATGAATGGAGTACCGCGAACTGTGGAGTACCACCCATCCACATTGGGCACACTAATCCGATCCAGCATCCGCAACACTTCTTCATCTCCAACAAAAACCTCCTTGGCATCACCGTGCTACACCGTGTCCTTAAAGACAAGCAAATGGGGGTCGTCATGCTAACGCTCTCTGATGCGCTCATACAAAGAAGACCGAGAAACCACACAAGCTAGAGCACGACTAGGCTCCAAAACTTCTAACCTCACGAACTGATTGGCCATCTGATGCTAGCGATCTCTCATCAACTGGGATATATGCAACACTACCCATACTCACCGCCTTTTTACTCAAGGCATCGACCACTGCCTTGACCTTCCCTAGATGATACAAAATGTTGATATCATACTCTTTTAAGAGCTCTAACCATCTCCACTGCTTCAAATTTAGATCCTTTTGCTTAAACAAGTGTTGTAGACTCCGATGACCTGTAAATACCTCACAAGACACACCATAGAGATAATGCCTCCAAATCTTCAATGCATAAACAATGGCCGCCAACTCCAAATCATGAACGTGTTAGTTCTTCTCATGGGGCTTCAACTGGCGTGAAGCATAAGCAATCACCCTGTCCTCCTGCATCAAGACACACCCAATACCAATCCAAGAAGCATCACAATAAACCATATATGAACCTGATGCTGAAGGCAAAACTAGAACCGGAGCTGCGGTCAAGGCATTCTTGAGCTTCTGAAAACTCTCCTCACACTCATCAGACCACCTGAATAAAGCACCCTTCTAGGTCAATCTAGTCAAAGGTGCAGCAATGGACGAGAAACCCTCCACAAAATGGCTATAATATCTGGGAAATCCAAGAAAACTCCGAATCTCAGTAGTTGAAACGGTCTGGACCAACTCTAAACTGCTAAATCTTATTCGGATCTACCTTGATCCGTCACTGGACACCACGTGCCCCAAGAACGCCAAAGAATCAAGCAAAAACTCACACTTAGCGAATGTAGCATAAAGCTTATTCTCCCTCAACGTATAAAGTACAATCCTCAGATGCTGCTCATGATCCGCCTAGGTGCGTGAGTACAACAGTATATCATCAATTAATACTATGACAAAAAAGTCAAGATATGGCTGAATACTGTTCATTAGATGCATAAACGCTGCTGGGGCATTGGTCAGCCCAAAAGACACCACAAGGAACTCGTAGTTACCATAGCGGGTCCTGAATGCCATCTTCAAAATATCTGAATCCGAAATCTTTAACTAGTGATACCCAGACCTCAAATAAATCTTAGAGAACACTCTAGTACCATGAAATTGGTCAAATAAGTCATCAATGCATGGTAGAGGGTACTTGTTCTTAATTGTAACTTTGTTCAAATGCCTATAATCAATGCACATCCGTATAGAACCATCATTCTTCTTCACAAACAGAACCGATGCACCCCAAGAAGACATACTAGGCCTAATGAATCCCTTATCAAGTGGCTCATGAAGTTGTTCTTTCAATTCCTTCAACTCTGCTGGTGCCATGCGATACGGAGGAATAGAGGTGGGCTGAGTTCCCGGCACCAAGTCATTACCAAAATCAATGTCCCTGTGGGGTGGCATGCCCAACAGGTCTACAGGAAACACATCCAGAATGTCTCGCACTATCAGAACGGGATCAATGGTAGGAGTATCAACACTAACATCCCTCACAAAAGTCAAAATGTTATACATTCCTTCTCCACCATCCGTTGAGCCTTCATGTATAAAATCACTCTACTGGGAATACAATCTAGAGAACATCTCCATTCAATCCTAAGCAATCCCGACATCGCTAATGTCATGGTCTTAGCGTGACAATCCAAAATAGTGTGACATGGTGACAACTAATCCATGCCTAAAATCTCATCAAAATCAACCATACTAAGCAGCAAGAAATAAATTCTCGTCTCTAATCCCCCAATAGTCACCACTCATGACCAATACACACGGTCCACAACAATAGAATCACCCACCGGTGTATATACATAAACATGCATAACTAAAGAATTGCGGGGCATATCCAAATAATGAGAAAAGTACGATGATAAATATGAATGAGTGGAACTAGGGTCAAATAATATGAAAGCATCCATGTGGCACACTGTAACAATACCTATGATCATTGCTTCTGAAGCAATTACCTCTGGCCTGGCGGGAAAAACATAGACTCGAGCCTGACCGCCACCTGAACGACCTTCGCCTCTAGGGTGACCTCGAGTTTCTTGAGTCCCACCTCGAGCGGGTGGTGAGGCAACTGGTGCAAAAATTATAGCCTAACCTCTCTGGTGAACTGGACCTCCCACGAGATGGGGTCAATACCTCCTCACATGCCCCAACTATCCACACTCATAGCAACCTTGATCTACAAGTGGCGGCGGGGGAATGAACCGGACCGCGAGAACTAGAATAACCACTAGAAGAACCATGTACTAACGAGGCCTGACCTAACGGAGCATGGGATGAACTCTAAGCTTGGAGAGAACTGAAAGATGACTGACCTGGATGAGCATTGTATGAACCATGGCTAGCTAATGCACCACGATGAACCAAACGAGCCATATGAGCGGGCCAATAAGGACGACTCCTACTGTGATGGGACTGCCGTCTAGAGGAGGCACTGCTAAAACCACCTGAACTACGAGGCCTCTTGGCCTCCCGCTCCTCACGCTCGTGACTACAAACCAGCCCCAAGCGTCTAGCAATATCGACCACCTGGTCAAGCCTCGCACCCATCGCCACCTCCCCAGCGATAATGATGTGTAATCTATAGTTGAGGCCATCAATGAACGTCCTAATCTTCTCCCTCTTAGTAAGAACCAACCATACCTCGTGACGAGACAACTCTGCAAACCTCATCTCATACTGAGTCATTTTCATACCCTCCCGGGGTACTTGCTCAGACTGCCTACACAGCTCCTCCCTGCGAGTCTGTGGAACAAACTTATCTAAGAAGAGAACCGAGAACTCATGCTATGTAAATGGTGCCGCATCGGCTGGTCTGCCCAATTCATAGGCCTCCCACCAGCTATAGGTTGCCCCTGTCAGCTAAAAAGTAGTAAATGAAGCTCCATTGGTCTCCAAAATACCTGCTGTGCGAAGGATCTACTGGAACCTATCTATAAATCCTGAGCATTCTATGACTCGGACCACTGAACTCTGGAGGCTTAAGCCTCCCGAACCGCTCTAGTCTCTTCTGCTCCTCATCACTCATAGGTGGGCCAACCGGGGCCTGAGTAGCTACAACTGGCTGGGCTGGTAGTACCTCCGGTGTCTGGAGTCCCTGAGCTACCTACTTTGGAGTAAAGGCGACGGGAGTCTGAGCACCTTCCCCGCATGAGAAGTGGCTAGTGTAGCTGGAACTGGACTGCCCGAGCCAGGCTCGTGCACACAGTCAAAATCTAGGCTAAGGCCTCCTGAAGGCCTAGGATAACAATGGGCACAACCGGTGCCTGAGCTGGTCCCACCGGTTCAACAACACCTAGTATCTGCTCCTCAGCTGGAGCAACTAGTGGCTCCACAGGTGCTGCTCTAGTTGTAGTACGAGCCGCACATCGACCTCTACTGCGGCCCTAGTCTCTCGCGACCCTAGCTGGTGGTACTGGTGGCTGTCCACCTGATACAGTCGCACGTGTCCTCACCATCTTTGAGAGAATAGAAGAATGGTTCAGCTTCTAGAATTTAACAAATCCGCTCGACATGAATACAAGAAAGTAAAGTTTCCTATCGGTTTGGTATCCTCTCGAAGATAAGTAGAGATATCTCCGTACTGATCCGCAAGATTCTACTAAACCTGCTCACGACTCGTGAGACCTATGTAACCTAGGGCTCTGATACTAACTTGTCAGGACCAAAAATCCCATCTAGTCGTGATGGTGCCTACCACACTTACTAGGCAAAGCACGTGTAGATATTATTATGCCTGTGCTCACTGATGGTGTGTCAGACTCAAGAGGGGCAGATCCTGCCCAAGCGCTAATATAAAGCCTATAAGGCCAGCTGCGCGTGCGGCTGATCCACAATAATAAATAAGCCAATAAGGCTTTTTGCGACGTGCAACCTGATCCACAATAACTCTCACAATCCGGCTCTCAAGGAAGTCATCAATCTCTCAAGTCTCAAGGCTTACAGCCTCGTACTACTCAGCCCAAATAATAACATATGTGATATAACAGTAAATAATAACAGAGACTAAGATATGATATGCAAATGAAGGATCATGACTGAGTACATAATTGCAGGTACGAAAGATAACTCAAAACAACAAAAATAACCACATTCGATCACAATCAGATAAGTACAGAGCCTAAACATGATTTCTAACATGTATCAAAATTCAATTACTCTAACAAGTAGGGATTATACAAATCAAACAAGACTTGATATCAACACAATATAAGAATCCACTTGGATCACGATTACCACGGTGCACGCCCACACGCCCATAACCTAGAATGTGTGTCACCCTAAGACAACCCAAATAACACGATTTCCAGGATATATACCCTCTACTCCAAGTTTAGAAGTGTTACTTACCTCAATGTGCACAACTCGATGCTCCAACAAAAACCTTTCCTCGTGAACCAGCCTCCGAACGACTCGAATCTAGTCACAAACAACTTAATATAATCAATACAAGCTATAAAAATTGATTCAATACGATAAAACTAAGATCTTTACCAATATCAAAAAGTCAACCTAGGGCCCACGCCTTGGAACCCGACAAAATTCATAAATTCCGAACACCCATTCAACAATGTGTCCAACCATTCCAAAATCATCCAATTCCAACCAAAAACCGACCCTTAAATTCCCAAATATTACTCTCTAATACATAGTCTAACATCCTCCAAATATCTCCAGAGGAGACATAATCTAGGTGTAAAGATCAATGGGCATTTAATATTTATGGACAAAAGTGATCAATAGTTACGTACCTCTTGAATTATAGTGAAATCCCTCTCAAAAAATCACCCCTACACGAGCTTCTCACGTCCAAAAATGAGAGAAACCTGAAACCCTTCAAAATATAAGACACTGCAAGTCATTTCGTATCCGCGACCCATATTCCGCTTCTACGGCAACATTTCCACACCTGCGGAAATCACTTAAGCTCCCGACCTCGCACACCTGTGGTCAAACTTATTGCACCAGCGGGACCCTTCTGTAGTCTAGCCTCCATTCCTACACGTCCGCACCTGCAGATACAAATCCGCTTCTACGACTCCAGCTCTCCTGCCCAAAATTCGCTTCTGCAGCAACCTCTACGCACCTGAGGGCTTGCAGATGCGGAAAGTGCCTCGCATTTGCGGCCCCTTCTAAGCCCAGCCAAACATCTCATCTGCGCCTTCATGGCTGCTTCTGCTACTCTGCACCTGCAGCCAAAACCTCGCAGATACAGTTACACCAGAACTGAGGCCAACAAAATTCCTTAAGTCCAAAACTAAATCCGATAATAATTCGAGTCACCCCCGAGGCCCCCGGGACCCATCTGAATATACCAATACGTCCTAAAACATGATATGAACTTCGTTGAAGCCTCAAATCACATCAAACAACATCGAAAACATGAATGCACCCCAATTCAAGCCTAACGCATCTAATGGATTTCCAACTTCTTAAACCACTGCCAAAACCTATCAAACCAACTCCGATTGACCTCAAATTTTGCACACAAGTCATAAATGATATAACAGACCTACTCTAACTTCCGGAACAAAACTTCGATCTCAGTATCAATAAAGTCAACTCTCGGTCAAACTTCTCAACCTTCCAAACCTTCAGCTTTCCAACTTTCGCCAATTCAAGCCAAAACGACCTATGGGCCTCCGAATCTAAATCCGGACATACGCCTAAGTATAAAATCACCATACGAAGCTATCAAAACCATCAAAACTCCATTCCGGAGTCATTTACACATAAGTCAATATGCGGTCAACTCTTTCAACTTAAGCTTACAACCTTGGGTTCCCAATTCATTCCGAAATATCGGAGAAACCAAACCAACCATCCCGGCAAGTCACACAACCACAAATGAACATAGAATAAGCAATAAACGGCGGAATGGGACTACAATACTCAAAACAACCGGCCGGATCGTTACATACTTTTTTCATCGTACCACAATCACTCATGAACTATTTGGAAGTTTATTCAATTGGATCTCCTTTGTAAAACGGATCTATATAAGTTTCTATATCTTTTCTTTCTCTCTTCTTTTATGTGTGTGATGTGCGTTGTGTGTTAGCCCATCTGTATCTTTTTTCAGAATTTCTCGTTATTTATAATGGTATATAACTGTTTGTAGCATGCCTATATGGCACTCTCTTTGTTCAACCAAATTGTAAAGATAGCAAAATGTCTAATAAACCAATGGTTTGGATATCAAATGATGTGTAATTATTGGGTTGATCTTTTAGGATCTAATGCGAACAATCAACCCATCTGAAAACTATTCGCAAACTTTGTTTGAACTGATGAAATAAGCATTTTGCAAATTACAAATAATTGAAGCCCAATTCAATAGTTAGATTTTGGGGGTGCCAAATGTGCAAGATGAGACAAGTTTGGATAAATTAAAATTAGTGATATATTGAGTCAATCGATGTAAAGAATTGCATAATCACTTAAATTATGTGTAGTCCGTCTATTTTAATATATATATCTTAGTTTGACTAAACATGAATTTTTAGAAAGTAAGTAAGACTTCTAAATTTTTTGGTTTTAAATATGCCATGTTAAAAGTTTGAGTTAAAGAGTTACAAATATAGAAAAAGACATTTTTTTGAAACAAACTAAAAAGAAAGTAAGACAGATAAATTGAAATGGGGAAGTAAAATAATTATTCCTAGTTACGCACGCACTTCCTGTTATCAAACTCCTGGCATCTGAGATTAACAAGCATGCAATGAAACTAAAGGTGCAAGCTTTTGACTTTTTATTCTTGGTTATAACTAATAAGCTCTTTCTTCCGTCATGAAACTTACTTTATCTTCTTTTCCTTAATTCCATTACTTTGAATATAAGGGATGAATGTATTATGCTGGAAATGAACAACATAAGGTATGCATATGTCTTATGTATCATTTTGTTGGTGACCTTAGATGTCAAATACAACGTCCCTTTGTATATTAAAGCTGCATATGCTGCACTCTTAAGAATCATCCCAAACCAAATTGTGTGGTTGAGGATCATGATACACCAAAAAGTGTGGCAGTGTAGTTTGAGGTAAATTATTTATCAGTAAAATTAGTCAGAAATTTTACTCAGCTTCTACATTAGCAGTTATTGTAGAGTTGGAAGATATTTGTGTTCGTAAATTGTAATCCTATGCTTCTGAGTTATGTTATGGCCTCGAATTTAATATCTAATATGAAATTGTATTTCATAAGAAGGGCTATAAATATATCCTAT
Source organism: Nicotiana obtusifolia (assembly GCA_002018475.1). NCBI lineage: Eukaryota > Viridiplantae > Streptophyta > Magnoliopsida > Solanales > Solanaceae > Nicotiana > Nicotiana obtusifolia. Next base: position 90,883 of record MCJB01052619.1, on the reverse strand, counting down.
TGGAGAATACATCTGAGAACTTTGCAAATTAATAGAGGTATCAAAGGGTTAGTGGGCAAAGGGTGTTATTAGTTGTTACTATATACATGCAGCATGTGTCTTGAGTAGGGTATGCCAATACTAAGTCTGTTTTAAATTTTGGTTTAACTCTTGTTGGAGCTCTAGAACCTCCCTTCATTCTTGTTTTCCTTTTGTTTTAGTTCGTTTTCCTTATTCTCAGTATTGTTCATCATTGGAATTACAAGAAACTATCTCCATCTTTTTCAGTAAATATGAATCCATTACAGCTAGTTGCCCCCCCACCCCACCCCACAAACCTGTTCCCCCTGATCAGAAGTTAATTCTTTGTCTCGTAATGCAATTCATGCTATTTATTGTTGCACACATCAAATTGCTTTTACTTTGTGTAAGTGAAATCTGTCCCGACCTAAAACCCCATCAAATCGTGATTGCACCTAACCCAATCCGGTTAGATAAACCAAGCAGTATAAGTTATAACTATAATGAGAAATCATCAAATTTAATAATAAAAACTGCAAAGAATTCAATACGACTATCCCAAGTACTGATAGTACAAATTAGAGCCACTATGATTTAGATTTACAACGATGGTGAAAGAAATAAATCCATCATATGTTTGAAAATTATATAAACAGAAATGAAATCCTAAGCTACCATGAACAAAAAGGTAGCATGAATCCGGCATGCGCGTATGCCTCCAACGTAAAGTTCCTCCTTCACAACTACTCAACTCTAGAATCTGCACATAAGATGCAGATGTATAGTATGAGTACAATCTATCCCATGTACTCAGTAAGTATCTTGACTAACCTCAACAAAGTAGTGACAAGGTTTATAAGTCAAAAGATACTCACTTTACAGAACATGTGCAGCTCAATAACATATATAACACAGAAAAAAAATTCCAGATAGACAATTATAGAATAAAGAGTATCAACAGTAAAGGTGCCCAACATAACCCGATTATGTACCAATTACCAAATAACACGTTCAAGAGAACCTTTGAAGAACCAAATGTATCAATGCATGCGAACAACTTTCTTTTTACATCAATTCGCTATGCTACCAACGACTCAACAACACATGAGATGTCAATCAACGAATAAAACTTCCTTATGGCAACCAAATCGTCAAATTACCATAGAGGCATAAATTAACATGTTAGGTGGAACGTAAAAATATGTAAAATGCACGCCAACTCCTAAAGAATTCACTTGTAAAATCAAGGCAACACCCAGTTTAGACAACAAGTTATCGAATAGAAACACAAACATATAGTACCTCATGTCCATATAAAATCACAATAGCCACCCGTATCACTCCGCCCTGATAATATTTTGCCTTGTCACTCCCACCTGACACAATAATAATATTCCGCCTTGTCGCTTCTGTTTAACAATATTCCGCTTTGTTGCTCAGCCCCCCCCCCCTCCCCC